>CAUYQG010142211.1:0-18531 GCA_963574415.1 Tarsius wallacei
ATGGAACTAAACTAGAAATCGGTAATAGAAAGATAATAGGAGGCCAGACTCGGGGGCTCAGCCTGTAATCCCGCGCCTTGGGAGGCCGAGGTGAGTGGATTGCCTGAGCCCATGGGTTCGAGACCCGCCTGGGCAACTTGGTGAGACCTCATCTCTACAATAAATCAAAAATTAGCCGGGCGTGGTAGCGCGCACCTGTAGTTCCAGCTACTTACTCGGAAGGCTGAGGCAGAAGGATCGCCAGAGCCCAGCAGGTTGAAGCTGCGGTGGCCGGGAGCGACCACTGCACTCCAGTCTGGGTGACAGAGTGAGACTCCAACTCAAAAAAAAAAAAGAAAGATAATAGGAAAATATCCAAACATTTGGGAACTAAACAACGCACTTCTAAACAACCCATGAGACAAAGATAAAGCCTTGAAAGAAATTAGAAAATATTTTGAGTTGAACAAAAATGAATACACAGCATATCATAATCTATGGGGCATAGCTAAAACAGTGCTAGAAGGAAATTTATAGAATTAATATTTATATTATAAAGAAAAAGTCTCAAATCAATAAGCTAAACTTCCACCTTGAGAAACTATAAAAATAAACCCAAATAAAGCAATAGGATGGAAATAACAAAGATAAAAGAAAGACCAATGAAACTGAAAACAGAAAACTGTATAGAAAATTAAGGAAACAAAAATTTCATTCTTCAAAAACATTAGAACTGATAAACTTCTAATAAAACTGACAAAGAAAAAAGGAGAGAAGATATAAATTGTCAATATCAGAAATAAAAGAGGGTATATTACTAGAGATCCTTAAAAGAATAATAAGAGAGTAAACAACTCCATGCACATAAATTTAGATAAAATTATTTGAAAACTATCAATCATCAAAATCCACCCTACACAAAATAATAATCTAGGTAGTCTTATAACAAGTGAAGAAATTGAATTTATAGTTAAAATATTTCAGAAAGAAATTTCCAGGCCCAGATGATTTTATAGGAGAATTCTACCAAACATTTAAAGAAAGAACATAAATTCTATACAATCTCTTCCAGAAAATAGAAGCAGAGGGAATACTTTGAATTAATTCTATGAACATTGCCCTGATATCAAAACTAGACAAAAACAGTTCAAATAATATTTCCGATATTGGTAAAAAAGACCCTGTAAAAAGTATCAACAAAATATCAGCAAACTAGATTTGGCAACACATAAAAAGAATGATATACTATGTACAAATTGGGTTTGTCCTAAGAATGCAAGATGGTTTCAAGATTTGAAAATTCACCACACAGTTTTACAAAAAAACTCAAATAGTAATAACAATTGGTGCAAGAACAGCATTTGAAAAATTTAACATTCATTAATGATAAAAAATTCTCAGCCCACTAGGAATAGAGGGTAAATTTCTCAAACTGATAAAGAACTACAAAAAACACACAGTTGGCATCACACTTAATGGTAAAAGAATAAATGTTTTTCCATGAAGACTGGGACTAAGGCAAGCATGTCTGGTCTAACCACTGTTATTCAACATCATACTTGGAGGTACTAGTCAATAGAATAAGGCAAGAAAAAGAAAGGACATCCAGGTTAAAAAGGAAGAAATAAAACAGTTTCTATTCATTGACAATGTAAAGTAATTGTCTATGTAGAGAATCGCAAGGAATTCTTTTTTTTAAAGTCCTAGAAATAATAAATGAATATAGCAACATCAAAGGATACAAGATCAACATGCAAAAATCAAGTATATGTTTTAATTCATTTTGAAATGAATAATTGTACGCTGATATTAAATAAAAATACCAATTATAAAAGTTCTCAAGAAATGAAATAAGTAGAAATCTAGCAAAAACATGTTTAGGATCTGTATATTGAAAACTACAAAATACTGATGAAAGATCCCAAAGAAAACCTAATTAATTAGAGAGACATACTATACAGGCAAGTTGATTCTAAAATTACATAGAAAAGCAAAGGACCTAGAATAGTCAAATCAATTTTGGGAAAAAAAGAGTAAGTATGAAAAAATCATTCTATTTGACTTTAATATTTATTACAAAGCTATAGTAGTCAAGACAATGTGATGTTGGTGACAGGTCAGACATTTAGATCAGGGAAACAAAATAGAGAATCTAGAAATACACAAATACGGTCAACTGATATATGATAAATGTGTAAAGGCAATTCAGTGAAGAAAGGTAGTCTGTCAAAAATAAGAATATTTGGTTCAAATTGAACAATGGGTTCAAATGTTTGGCTCATAAACCTAGGAGTAAAAACAGAGTTAGAAAACTTGTGGAAGGAAACATAAGAAACAAATGGCAAGAAGTTCTTAGATGTGACACCAACTGCACTATTCATAAAAGAAAAAAATAAATTAGACTTCACCAAATTTTTAAAAATTTTCTCTAAGAAAAACACTTGTAAGAGAATAAAAATACAAACTACAGGTTGGGAGAAAATATTTGCAAATCACATATCTGACAATATATCCAGGTGATGCTGATTATAATTCTGAAAGACACCATCCCAAATGCCATATCCCGGAATGTTGAAATACTGAAAAAAATCAAAATCACTAAAGATCAGAATTCTTGAAGTATAAGATCCCTAAATTCTAAAACCCTGAAAATCACAATCGCAAAGTATTAAAATCCTGAATGTTGAAAACCTGAAATCTGAATCCTGTGGTTGGAATTTGTGCATTTTCAGTTGTATGCAGAACAGTTGCACTGTGTTCGTTGTATCATGTTTTGTGGAACCTTATGCTTGTCTTAAACAATTATGTATGGTTTAATTAGCTGCATATGCATGCCAAGTTGACAAAGGATAGACTTGTAAACTTAATTTTAGGTATCAATTTGACTGGATTAAGGTAATGCCTAGAAACCTGGTAAAGCATTATTTTGGGTGTGTCCATGAGGATGTTTCTAGAGGTGATGACTAGTGTGTGAGTATGAATGGACTAGGTGGGGAAGATCTGCCCTCGGTGTTGGTGGGCACCACCAATTGGCCGGGTGCCTGAAGAGAACAAACATAGACGGTGAATTGGTCTGTCTCTGAGAATTGGGATACACTTTTCTTCTACTGCCCTGGACATCAGAACCCCAGGCTTGCCAGCCTTCAGATTCCAGAAGCCTCCTGGGTTTTGAGGCTTTTGGCCTCTGACTGAACTTTACACTACTGGCTTCCCTGGTCCTGAGGCCTTCAGAGTTGGACTGAGCCATGCTACTGGCCTCTCAGGGTCTCCCTTCAGACAGCTTACTGTGGGACTTCTTAGTCACCATAGCCACATGAACCAATTCCCCTAATAAATCCCCTCTTATGTATCTATATATATATATCCTGTTGGTCCTGTCTCTTTGGAGAACCCTGACTAATACAGATTTGTTATTGGGAAAACCAAATATCATTCCTTCTTGCTGTATTTTTTACAACACAATGAAAGAGATCTGTGAAGTTGTTTCCCCACGAAAAGGCTGTGATAAATTAAGTATACAATGCTACTTAATGGTGAAAGATAAAAATTTAAAAGCTAATTATTACTGGTGCTGCGAAAGCAGAAAATTGTTTAATTGCAACGGCCAAGAAATAACCAGACTTCCAAATGGGCATCACATACTTACAAAATTTGTGGACAACAGTCTCCAAATAGCAGCAAGTGTTTTAACGATATAGGAAAAACGCAGATGAAAAATGCAAGACATCATCCCTCCCAAATATTCAGTCATGGATGACTTCTCCCCCTTCACGCAGAGCACCAGTTCACTAAGTTATGTACTTCAGCTTTGCATTACTTTCAGTATTGGAGGCATAAATTATGTAAAGACCTTTAGAAAGTTCTAATGTGTTTTATGTTTTTTTTGCAAATTTGACTTCACAAAAGTGTTTTATCACAACGTTGACTCTGTTTGTAAGCAGTGTGCGTGTATGTAAAGACAGTGAAACATCCTCAGTAAATGAAGAGGTGTCTTTTTTTTGTGCAACTGCATTTGTGAAAGATAAAATTTTACCAGATATAATTTCACTGTGGTTTTTGATCAGTCTTATCAATCTTACATCCTCCATCATGGTATTTGAAATGTCCACGATTATAAAGCTGAGTGCAGCTGGGCTCATGCCTGTAATCCTAGCACTTTGGGAGGCCGAGGTGAGAGGACTGCCTGAGCCTAGGGTTTGATACCACTCCAGGCAACTTGACGAGAACTCATCTCTACAATAAATCAAAAAATTACCTGAGCATGGTGGCACACATCTATAGTTCCAGCTCCTCAGAAGGCTGAGGTGGAAGGCTCGCCTGAGCCCAGCAGGTCAAGGCTGCGGTGGCCGTGAGCATGCCATTTCACTCCAGCCTGGGTGACAGTGACTCTGACTCAAAATAAATAAATAAAGCTGGGTGTACACAATACCAACCATAGTTATGTGCATTTATCCATTTCAATTTTTTGCCTACTCATTGATGAATACGGTTCATCTGCTCATAACCATTATATCCATGCTACTGTCAGTAATATACCTGAGTATTGCTGCTTGCAAAAACATGTTATTATTGCCTGTTTTATTATGTAGCATAATCTTTTTATATGTTTCTCAAATACATCCTCTTTTAGGCATATAAATATATATCTTACATTTTTTAAATTATTTTTTTCAGAATTATATTTTAAGGTTTTAGATGTTTTGGGATTGTGATTTTCGGGATTTTAGACTTTGGGAATTTTAGATCTTTTGGAATTCCAATATTTGGGATTATGACATTCGGGGTTGTGTCTTTTAGGACTACAGTCCAAACCCACATCCAGATCTATTTGTAACCTCAACTCACCACAGTAAGTAAACCAAAACCCATGCAGATGTCACATAAGCACATGAAGAGATATTTAATATCATTAGCCATTAGGGAAATGGAATTTGAAGCCATGATGAGATACTACTACATACACTAAGTGCATAAAATTACTGCAAAGACCATAGACTGGCGAGAAAGCACTGGAACTCTCACATGTTCCTGGAGGGAATGTCAATGGTACAGCCACTCTGGGAAACAGTGTTGTAGTTTCTAGTAAAGTTAAGCATTCACTTACCAGGGGAATCAGCATTCTTATTCTTAAGTATTTATTCTAGAGGAATAAACACTTATGTTTACACAAAAGCCCATATATGAATATTTACAGTGGTTCCATTCATAATCACCAAAAACTGTAAATAAGCCAGATGTCTTTCCATTGTTGAGTAGATAAACAATTGGCGGTACATCTACACCATGGAATGTTACTCTGCACTCAAAAAGAGTGGATTAGTGATACATGCAACAACTGGATGAATCCCAAAGTCTCTGTGCTGAATGAAAAAAAAAACCCAGTCTAAAAAGATTACATTTATATGACATTCTCAAAAAAGACAAAACCGTAGTGATGGAGAGCAGACTAGTGATTGCCAAGGGCTAGGAATGATAGAGATTACTGCCACCAAGGGATGGCACAAGGGAGCTTTCGGGGGTGAGAGAACCTGTCTTGCATCCTAGTTGTGATGGGAGTTTCACAAATCTAGATATTAAAATTCACAGAGCTGTACACACAAAGTGTCGATTTGACTGTATGTTATTTTTTGTAAAAAAATAACTTTTAACTCTGAAAATGACAATATACTTTGGAAGTGGTCAGTCATCATAACTAGTACCTCTGAACTGAGGACAGAAGACTAAATGGCACAAGCAAAAGGTTAGACAATTCTTATAAAACCTCTAGAACTTACATATATATCATCCATCTAGGCTTTCATCCAACCAGCCAGTCATTATGGTTGTTCTGACCAGCACATGACCAATACCTATGGGGTATGCCATATGATAACGGAGGTAGGTATGTTACAAAAGGATAAATGTGTGAAAAAATGGTAAAAGATGATCAGCATCAACAAAGAAATATATTGATGACTGGAAGACAGAACAGTTTCTGCAGTGGTTTCCACATAGACAATAATTTTCCAGACTCAAATCAAATGCAACAGCCATCAATTAGTCTTCTCACAGGACTATAACCATACAGACATTTGTACATTGGCATAAATATCTAATCTGGCATATTTTCAAAATGTGTAATACTGTAGTTATTTTGTGTAACCTTTATAACATACAACAATGATATGTCTACAACACTAAGTTAACTTTATGTGAGATACTTGCATATGTATTGGGAAGTGAAGAGTTTCGGTTTCAGGGTATGAATAGAGTGTCCCTGTTCATGGGAATAATTAGCAAAAGAGGGAACTGGGAGCTGAGAATAAAAGTGAAAGATCAGCAAAGGATGGCTGTTTCTTCTTTTTATTTATTTCATTCAAGCCCTGAAAGAGATGGTTGAACGAGAGAGAGGATGGCTTTCGGACAGCAAGTGTGCGGAGCATTCCCCAGCATGTTGTGTGAGATATCACCATGGCAGAGCAAGACCACTAATGTTGGGGACTGGCCACTGACCTTGAGAAATATCTACTTTGTATACAAACAATAGATTAAACATCCCATGGTTATTTTCTTTTTACAATCTAAGATTGTGTGTGTGTGTGTGTGTGTGTGTGTGTGTGTGATTTTGAGACTCTGGTGGGGTCCAGGAGGAAGAACCCAGATGCTATATACAATCTAAAAAGAATTGAAATTTGGAATGAGGACCAGACAAAGCAAAGAAACAGTGTTCCTTCGTGTATGTGCCACCTGCAACAAGATGATATAAATTTGCTAATTTATTTTGAAATATATAAAACGGTAAGACAAATTGATGGATGCATAAAATAATGGCTTATTGATTGATAGATATGGGATTTTTTAAAAAATTTAGGTCCTCAAGGAAGCATAACTCCCTACTCTTTAAGTGTGGGATGCACATAGTGACCTCTGAGTAACTTCACAGTGGAGAAACCCAACAAACACACCTCAGCTAGGTGCTCAAGGTCACAACCAACAGTGATAAGACATGTTGATAGTGTGTATCCTTGATATAATGAGATGACAAAGGTGCTTTATCTCTGTGATCTTTTAAAAACACATCATCACAGTCTAATCAGGTGGCAACCACCAGACAAAACCCAGCTGAAGGGGGATTCTACAAAATACCTTATAAATACACTTCAAACAGTTAAGGTAATCAAAAACAAGAAAAGTTTGGCTGAGAAACTATCACAGCCAAAAGAGCCTAAGGAGATATGACGACTAAATGTAAGCTTACATCCTGGAAGGGATTCTGAAACACAAAAGGGAAATTAGCAAAAGCTAAAGAAATCAGAGAAAAGTATGAACTTTAGTTTATACAAGGGGGGACCCAAAAAGGACTGGAATTAGTTTTTGGAGGGTGGACCCCTTGTAGCATAGACTTCACCAGCTGGCTAAGTGTTTTGGGAACCCACTGGCATCAGTGTACCAGCTAGCGTTGTTGTGAACGGTTGCCTTTGGCATCAGTGAATGTTTTTTTGAAGATTCTCTCAACGCGTTTGCCCATTTCATGATGAGTGATTTACAAACCCACCCGTCCACACCATGCTGAGTGTTCAGAAGTTTTTGACCAAAGATGACATGACCTCCATGCCCTACATTCCTATTCACCCCATCTCATGCTGAGAGACATTTTTTTTTGTTTCCCTGGATGAAAAAAGTCCTTCAGGGGAAACGTTTCTGCCAGTGTGGAAGAGGTGAAACAAAATGGCAGAAGCACTAAAAGGCATAGAAATTGATAAGTTCAAAAACTGGTTTAACCAGTGAGAAATACACCTAGATAGGTGTACTGCATCAAACAGAGAGTACTTTGAAGGTGACTGAAGTTTAAACATGTAAGAATAAATACACAATTTTTAGTAAATAAATTCAGGATTTTTTGGATCCTCCATAATAATACACCCATATTAGTTAATTTGTTGTTACAAATGTACCATACTAATTTAAGAGGTGAATAATATTAGAATTTGCTGGGGAGTATATAGGGACTCTGCACTCTTTGCAATTTTCCTATAAATCTAAAACTATTTTAAAATTTAAAGTTTATGTACATAAACAGGTTTAGGAAAATGGTAATGGTAGAATCAAAGTTGTGGATATATAGGCGTTCACTGTAAAATTATTTCAACTTTGCTGCAAGTTTGAAATTAGTATTAATATTATTAATTTGTCAGCATTTATTTGTAAGTTTAAACTGCAGGGTAGGAAAATCCTAAAATGCTCCCAGCAGCTAACAAACAAAGAAAGGGTCACAAATTAAAATGAACTGTAGAGCACTAATAAGGACATGCAAATTGCCTGAGGTTATTTTTACTAGGTATGCTGTATTCATTGCTTTATATTAATCGATGTAAAATAATTTATAAAGATGTTAATAACTTTACCATCAACTTTGGTTCCTTCAACCCTGGAACCCTTTGAGATTGTAAGTTTCTTAATCATAATTTCCCCTAAATGTCCCGCAGTTAGGGAGAAGCTGTATATTTATATATTTCGGCAGATGATCTATTATCCTACTTCACGGGAAAGCACTGAGGCTATAACTTCCCCACTTCCTGTCTCCCAACTACAAACTTATTTATAACTTTTCCCTCCTCGCCCCTTCCTTCCACACTCAGAAAGCTGTTCAGTGTTGACCCCTCACCCTGTGATCCTCCCCTCCCTAATTTTTGCAGAACATTCATGTTTTTTCATCTATTATTTCATTTCTTCCCCAAATCTTCAAACTTTCTGAACCAACTATTCTTCACAGTCCAAAAAAGTCTGTGAATTTCGTCTTTAAACAATGGACCCAAGGCAAAACCAATCAGCCACCCAAACACCCACTCTCCATGGCTCTGTTCTCCTCTGCCTCCTGCCTCCTGCCTCCTGTCTTTTTTTTCCCAAGGCTGAGATTGTACAGAGGATGGTCTACACGTGCCTTCTGCATTGGACTTTTGGTCCTCAGTATCCAACTCTCCACCAAAAGCCCTCTGACAAAGTCACCTTAACTTCTCCAAAACCCACGCTGCCAGCCTTTGTGGTCACCTTGCTGCCAGACTTTCTGCAACAAGTGACCCCCAGGACCACATGTCTGCTAGGCATCCTCTCCTCCTCTGGTCACCTCCCCTGACCTCTTTGCCTGATTCTTGTCAACTTCCCTTGCTGGTTCCTCTTTCTCTGTTCACCCTGATAAATATCAGAGCTCCATCCTTGGCCTTTGTGCCATGCACTAACACACTTTTTCCACACAATCCAACTTCTCCCAAGGCCACTGTTACTCCAATGGCTCCCAGATATACACTACCCCACAGAATCCCAGCAGCTGACACACAGCTTACTTGGGGGACCTGCTATGCCCTAAGTACTTTTCTAAGCATGTTAAGTATGTTGTCTCATCTGATCTTTACAATCCTGTGAAAGTAGTGCTATCATTAGCATCCCATTTTACTGAGCACAGAGTTCACACAGCTTGCCCAAGCCCACACAACTTGAAGCCAGTATCCAAACTCCGTCCATGATGCAACCACTACATTGTGCCCCTTGTCCAACTTCCCCATCTAGAGGTTCTTCTTCCACTTCTAACTCAATATGTCCTAAATGGAACCCACAATCCTTTCTCCCCTAGACTGTTCCCCTTTGTATTTCCAGGGGAAGATCCAGGCTTGGTGGAGCCTGAGGCTTCTGTAATCGGAAAGGAAGGGACACCTTAAGAAAAAAATAAACAAAGAAAACCGTGAATACGAAATTAAGTTCAAGGCCTTGCTGGTGGCCCATGAAAGAGAGGGACCCTTCATTAGCTTTGAGGTTACTCCCTCCTATACATGTAGTTTTACAATGTCTAGCATCTAGTCATCCCAGTGGGAGACGTGGGGCCTTCTTCTTTTTCCTTTCCTCCCTTTTCCCTTCCTCCACCACATGGAACCAAGGAAGGCATCCTATCAAATGTGTTTTCCTCAAATCTCCAGAATCTCTCTCTGCCTATTCATATATACCATCCTGATGTGGCCCAGGTTCTCAACATCCCTCATTAGGACAATCACAGTGGTCTACTATGTCTATTCCAGCTTCAGCCTGCACTTGGGATAGATGTCTCATCAACCATTCTGTGACTCCTCATTGTCCTCTGGCTACTGTCTAAATTCCTTTGCCCAGCATCACCCAACTCTGGTAAACTGTGCCAGCCTTACTTCTCACTGTGCTCTCCCTTTCCTCCTTTCTTCAATAAATAATCAATGAGTACCCATCTTGAGTACTGTTGTCAACTGTCAATAATAGGGTGACTGGATGTTAAATATTAAAGATACGGCAGCAAACAACACTAGATCTTTCACACCCCTTGTCCCACCATACCAAACAGTTTGTGATTTTCAGACTGTGAGATCGTATTCAACCTCTTTGTCTTTTCCTGGGCTGCAGTGAAGGCTGTTAATGATCATCTAAATAATAACCACTTATCTTCACGGCTCAGTCAGTTTTATCTCCCCTAGCAAGAATTTTCTGATCATCCAGCACCAGCAAAAATAGATCCTACTTTCCTTTCTATCCCAAATGTGATCCTTTCTTTTCTCAGAACATCTACTATACTTTGATGCATTTACTTGACTATGAGGTCTCCCTCACTTCACAGTGAACACTTTGATCGAATGACATTTTATTTATCTCTACATCTCCACTGGGACCTGGTACAGAGTAGACACTATTCATCCATCCATCCACCCACTATCTATCCATCCATCCATGCACTATCCATCCACCTACTCATCCATCATCCCACCTCTTCATTCATCCATCCATCCATCCATCCACCTACCCACATAAACATCTACTCACCCATCCATCCATCAACCTACCAATCCGCCCATTCATCCAGCTACCCATTCATCTATCCTCTATCCATTCACCCACCCATCAATCATCCCTCCATCCATCCACCCATTCATCCATCCATTCATGCATCCATCCATCCATCCACCCATCCATCCATCTACCCATTCAACCATCCATCTACCCATTCAACCATCCATCCATCCATCCATCCATCCAGCCAGCCAGCCAGCCATCTATCCATCTACTCATCCACCTACCCATCCATCCATTGATCCAGCTACCCGTTCATCTATTCTCTGTCCTTTTCACCCACTCATCTATCTATTCATCCATCTGTCCACCTATCCACCCACCCACTCATCCAGCCATCCCACAAATATTTCTGAATATCCTCAATGTGCCAGCCATTTCTCCAGGCTCTGTGGTTACAGAGAAGAACAAGAAAGATGAGACCTCTGTTCTCACTAACCTTACATTCTAGTGGGAGTAGGGTGGGTAGGACAAGGGAAATGAACACGCAAACAAGATAAGTGAGTGATAAGTACTGTTTAGAGAATTAAACAGAGTCATGTCCCAGAGGGTACTACTCTGGTAAGAAAGGAGTCAGTCAAGCAAAGAGGGACAGAGAGTCCTGATGTGGGAGTGAACTTGGTGTGTTTGAGGAACAGAAAAAAGCAGAATAAGTGGGGCAGGGGCAGGAGTGAAGGCAGGGAGACTGGGACCTTGTGAGAACTTGGAAAATGCAGAAAGTTCAGCAATAGTCAGACCAGATTTTGAATCATTTTCTCTCACATTCATCTGCAGATGTGTGACCTTGGACAAGTCACTTCACCTTTCTTAGCATGAAATGGGGACTCAAGTACCCCCACTGGGTCTAGGGGAGGAAGACTGAATGAGGCAGTTGAGTAAAAGGTCTAGCATATCACGGATTTTAACAAACATTATTTCCTTTTTTTCTTGCTTTAAGCAAATAATGATGCAATTGCCTAAAAGTCAGGTTGTACCAATAGAAAGTGCCTTTGTTCTTTGTTCTAGTTCTACCAAAGTGAGAAAATGGCAAAAATAACATGGTAGGTCTCAGTTCTCCATTTTGTTAAAATCCAAGTTGATTTTTTCCTTTTGTGACAGTAACAACAACAGCATGCAAAACAAAAACTGAAGCAGCTTCACCTCCGTGTCCCGGGGATCCAGTGAGAACAGAGACAGGAGCATTTCGAAGTAAGTGGCACAGACAGTGCAGGAGACACCAGAATCTCTCTTCAAGCCTTTAACAGCCAAGGATAGGGAGGGGGCTGCAGACCTAGGGGGATGGAAGATTCCAAGCCTGTGAACACCCTGTCTGATGCGCCTTAGGAAACACCCTGCCTTTTCCTAACTCCCATGGGGCAGCTAACTCTGTTTCTGCTTCTTGTGACTGAATTCTTTCCTCTTTTTACTTAGTTCTTTTTACAATTCTTCTCAAAAAAAAAAAAAGGTCCAAACAGGCTTTGAGCCAGGCCAGACTACCTAATAAGGAGGTAGATGGTTTGATGACTTGGGATGGTTTTCTCAAGAGCCAGAATGCTCTGGTCTTGGGAAGTTTCAGCAGCCAGAAAGCTGAGGAACACACACACACACACACACACACACACACACACACACACACACCCTCTTCCTGGCCCCAGTGACACATCATCCCCCACACCCACACCCACCCGGAAGTAGATTTCTCAAACAGCAGGGCTGGGTATGAGTCACAGGCAATTCCATTTTGTTTGGGGGCACAAGACCTCCCATTCTTGGGACTGAGAGGAGTTGCTGAGAAGGAGATGTGGTTCTGACCTCGAGGGAAATTCCCACTTCTCGATGATGGCATGGGCTCTTCCCTTATCCTCTCAAGGGACAGGGACACCAAGGTCTGAAGTCCATAGGGCTTGGTGGCCTGCGATTGCGTGAAGAGGTTGGGGAAGGGTGTGCTAATATGAATGTATGGAATGCTTCAGAGGAATCTACCCAAGGGCACATAGTTTGCAGGAGGTGGGGCATGTGTCCTCATGTTCCAAGGTAGGGGATGGAAAGGGAAACTGAGGCCATTAGTATTTAACACCACAGCTGCTCTCTGAGATTTTCAAATTTTCCTCCAGAAGCTGCAGCCTCTAGGGAGAAAAGGCAGAAGGCAGAAGACTCTATGGTACATTCCCAGCCCTGCCTGCCACACCCTTCCCCCAGCCCTTTCCCCAACCTTGGGCCATGAGGGAAGATGCTGGGGTCTTCTGTTCACACAGTGCTTTTCTTTCCCCTCAAAACAGCCCAGACTAGTCAGAGAGATGGGGCAGGGGCCCTCTGGCCACAGAGCATCACGTGGCAGGATGTGGAGGAGTCTGCTGAGGAGGGGGATCCCTGAACCCATGGAGTAGTTCCCACAGCTCCCTGGGGAGGTGGGAGAGGAGTCCTCGGGAAGGTTTTGATCAGGCATCTTCTGTTCTCTTCCTTTCTGAGGTGGGAAAGATGCTTCCCATCCTGTGGTCCCCCCGCGGGCTGCCTCCCATCCTTCTTCCTCAAGTCGCTGAAAGGGGACAGAGAGGAAGGGGCCAAGGGGAAAAGCCACAGGGTTTTGGAAGCAACCACACTCTTGAGTTGAGTGTTGCCTCTGGAGCTCAGCTCTGCCAGCAGATCCCATGCTGGGTCACTGGGAAGCTGCCACGGAGCCGTTCTGATGACCACAGAGGCCTGTCCGATACCCCTTGGGCCCCAGCCCCTATCTCAGAGTGCTTCTGTCCACTGAGTCTCCAGGTGGGTAGGTGAACCCACAGCCTTCCCAGACAACAGGTCAGCGCAAAATGGCACCATCCAGCAAAAACACAGGAAGAAGTTCAAACTGTCACTCAGTAAACACTTCACTGGACCCAGACACTAGGCAGACACCCACACCTGACTTCTAGGAGAAAGGGAAACATGACAAACAGATATTCATAGCAGGGGCTTTATTAGAAAAGACATTGACTTTCAGCATGTGTCCTGGGGTGAAGCACCCAGGCACCACTCCGTCCATAGTTCTGCCCCTGATCCCTGGCTTCCCCAAGCCCAGCACCAAGATTGTACCATAGAAAGCCAAGGATACAAAGTCTAGCCAGGTTCTCTGACAGGGCTTGGAGCTAACAAGCGTTTCTACTCAGATCACCTGGAAACCCAAAGAACTTGAGACACTGCTCTTTATCAGAGACTTTGTTGTGATTATCCCAGCAGGGGGCAGAACAGTACCTCGCCTCTCCCCTCCCCATCTGAGGTTTATAGCTAGGGAAATGCTCTTTGGCAAAAATGCAGCTATTCTTGGGGTAGCCAAGCCAAACGCCTGCCAAGCTTAAAAGTCCTCGACTGGCCCAGGTGTCACAAAGTCACTGCTGTCATCATTTCGGGCATCAGCACTGTGAACTGTGTACCCAGAGGTCTGTGGGAATATGCTCAGGGTGAGTGGGTCTCTCACCCCGGGCTCTCACCTGTCCCTTGTACCACGAGGCTGGGACATGGCCCTGGGTGTCTCCTGAACCTCCGATCAACACCCGTTTAGATCCTATCTGGCTGTTTCCTGCGAAGATTTCTGTGCCACTGCACCATCTTTCCTCTTTCAGCATAGTGGGGTCACGTGTTGTTCATGGGGGGAGGGGATGGACACTAAAACGGAAGACCTGGTGTTTACTCCTCGGGATGTGTCTCTTTCTCTGGAAAACTGCAGAAGTTTCAGATATATTTGCCACATAAAGCTAAGTCAGCAGAACCACCTGCTCTACCTTGGAGACCAGTTCAGTTTTGCTTGTGGGCAGGAGAGAAAGACTTGGCTGTGGTTTTTCAGTTTCTGAGGCTAATGGAGCTGCAAAGCACCCTCCCTCCCTGCCCTTGCTGCCCCGTTAATTTTAGAGAAAACCCTGCCCTCTCCTAGTACTCACATGGAGTTTCCTGTGGCCCCAGTTTATCTGTCTGTGAAATGGAAAACCTGATGTTAAATTCTAAGATAGGCTGGGACCCAGTAGTATGAGAGGGGAAGGGTATGGCTCTGTGGGTCCCTCTGCAGCCTCTCCTTTCCCTCCAGCACACTCTCTTTCTCGCCTGCCTTCTGCTTGTTCTTACTCTCCCCACCACCATTCTCTGGGTGAGCCCTCTGTCTGCTTATATTTCTCTAGGGCCTCCAGTCAGGAAGGTAAAGAGCGTTGTCTTTCTGGTGAAGAAGTTTTGCTTTGCAGAAACAGCCAATTTATTATCCTGTCCTTCCTAGCTGGGGATGATGTTTATTTACATCTAGGATCAGAGGAGAGAGGCTTAGCTGTGAGTTTCTGAGGCTGGAGAAAATTGCAGTGATACATAACGTTGCTGCCCCAGCCAGGGTGCTGAGCTGGTGGTGCTGGGCTCAGGCGACCTCTGAGCCCAGAGTGGAAGATCTGGGGAGGGGAGACAAGAAGGAGAGGTCTGCAGCTCCTCATGAGCCCAGGGCTTAATTTACTGAGATATTTGTAAGCCAAGAAATTGAAACAGAAGACAGAGGGAAAGAGGGAGGCAGAGCAAGACAGAAAGAGAGAGAGAGAGAGAGAGAGAGAGAGAGAGAGAGAGAGAGACCAAACATTAAAAGAAAAGAAGAAAAATGAAGTTTGACAGTTTCTGAACATTTTTTTAAAATTACAAATTAGATTTGAAGAGAGGGGCAGGGGTCTAAGATTTCTTCCTTGCACTTTATTTTTGAGGAACTTTAAAAATGTAGCACTAACTAAAAGGGTTTCAGCAGCAGATGACTGTCAACTGGGGAATGTTACAGAAGAACCAGAGTCAGTTCACTGGGACTTTGTCCTTGACCCTCAGGCTGTCTTGTACCTGGTTCATTTTTCCAGGTGCAGGGTAGCTGGGAGGTGCCATGGCCAAGACACCGAAGCTTGTCCTAGGTCATGGGTTGATCTGTCTGGGTACCTTCTGTCCCTCTGTCCCTTGGATATTCCTGTCCCACTGTGTGCCACCTCTGGACTCCAGGCAATGTATTAGAGGGAGAGTGTGAGCCTGGGGTCACTCAGAACCTAGTTGGAACTTGGATCTGCCACTTATAACATGTGTGTCTGAGCCAGGTTTCCTAACCTCTCTGAGCTTCAGTTTTCCCATCTGGAACATGGCAACACCAACATCTTACAGTGTTGTCGTGACACTTGATAATATGAATATGCTGTTAAATACAGAACTCATAATGGTGACTGCTCCTAACTCACATGTATTGAACAGTGAGTGCACTGGGTTCGTCCTCACACCACCCCCACCCTTACTCTTTAAATGACACTTAGAAAAGCAGACATGGCTGACAGAGTCACTCTAAGGGCTTTTCGCCTTAGTAACCACATAGGTGCCCAAAATCATGAACGTCCTCTCCTTTCCCCACCTGTTGAGGTTTGAGTTTCCCATTTTGATAGGCCTATTCCCTGCAGGGGAGCCCAGGGTAGAGGATGGAGAGGGTGGGAGGTGGGGGGTCCCAACTCCATTGGCCAATACTTGGCCGAGGAATCTTGGGTCAAGTCAGCTTAACTCTCTGAATCCTCTGTTTCTTCCTCTCTAAAGTGGGGGTTAGGGGTGCTATGGGTCCTGCCTGCCCAGACAGGATGTTGTGAGAACCCAGAGTAGGGAGTCATTCTTAATCAGTCTTGTTAGCCCAGGGAGCAGCCGCAACGGAAGGGAAGGGAAACATTCTCTTCCTCTTCCTCAGCCCCACCAGGTGACTTGCCTTGACCTATACACCCAGGGGTCATGAGAAGACAAGCCCAAGCCAGGCTGTGGCTACATCCAGACTTAGCTTGGGAAGGAAGAAGAGAGGAAAAAAACCTGTGATTTTCTCAGGCTTGGGACCCAGACCTCCGCTCCATTAGAAAGTAGTCACATTTTAGGATAAAACACACAGGCTTAAGGCTCAGCAGCATGGAGCTTCAAGTCCCCGCTGTGTGGCCTGGGGCAAGTGCAGCTCTGAGCCTCAGTTTCCTTTTCTGTAAATGGGGAGTAAAACAAGTGCTTACTTACCTCCAAGGGTAGATGTAGAAGGTCAAGTTTAGAAAGCCCTGGCCTGGGCTCCGACACATGGTAAAGGCTCATGCCTGCACACTGACAGAGAGCCCAGAGACTGTGCTCCCAGCTCCCCAGTCCCTCCTGACTTGGGACCCCCGCCGCTGCTGCCCACAGCCAAATATGAGCACCATTCATAGGCCAAGCACTGCATTTGAGAAGTGAAGGCTCTATGCTGTTCACAGATTCCCTATTTAAATTTACTGATCCCTAATTATAATCTCAGCAAGAAAGAAATGACAGAGGACCAGCAGGGGTTGTTGAGCAGCAATTACTTGGCAATTCTCTTTTTTCCAGGGGGAAGGAAAGGGAGGTGGAGAATCAGGGACGCAGGGAGGAGCTTGAAGTCTCCGCCCCTTCCCTTTTTCTGGGCTTAATGTTCTCCACAAGGTCAGGTGGCTACCTCAGTGCCACCCAGCACTCTCCTTGGACGGTTGGAGGGAGGACCACAGGGGTGGCATCTGAGTGCCAGGGCCAGAGAAATGGGGAGTCAGCTGTGGGTGGGGGACTAACCCTTACCCGTCTCTTTGGCATTCTTCTCTTTTTTGAAAAGCTAAAACAGAGACCTTCCCTCTCCGCTCTGAGGTAACAGATGACCCCAGGCATATGCCTATTTGGTAACACTCTTATTTTTGTTTTTTGATTTCCAAAGATGGAATGAACACTTGCATCAGAACCCGGAGGGTTTGCTAAAGATGCAGGGCCCAAGTCTCAGCCCAGACCTACGAGAATCAGCGTCTGCCAAGGTGGGGGAGGGTGGGATGTGCTCAGGCATCTGCACCTGACTAGGGGCTCTGATGCCACGATGGACTCTGCAGGCTGAGAGCCCAGATGTGCAACACACATCCCTTGATCCCACCCTGTTTCCACACCATAGCATGTTGTACACCCAGCAACTGGTCTTCGAATCCTTGGGCAATTCAACTCATCCTCTTTTGGGTGCTTGGGGTCTAAGGCACTGAAAGCCATCGTCAGATACAGAAAAGGATGGTGGGAGATTTGCCTTGTCCTCTGCGAGAAACTCCCCAAAACAGTGCATTGTCATTTGCAGAATATCAGATCCCGAAGGACTCCAGGTAAGCAATTTCTGAGCATACGAGCAGAGCTACAGAGATAGACTGCTTGGGCTTTAAAATCAAATTCCACCACCTGCAAAAAAACTTTGGGCTTATCACTGAACCTCTCTGTGCCTCAGCTGTAAAAATAATAATAGAACCAGATACCTGGAAGAATTATGCAAGATTATATGCATACACACACACACACACACACACACACACACACACACACAGACACTTGTGTGTTTTCACCCTGGCACAGATGAACAACTAATTAGATGTTAGTTGCTATTGTTGAGGTTTACTCCATATAAGCACAGTACTGGGTATTTTCTCATATAATTCTCACCACTGGCCTGTCTGCTAAATTTGTCTTTGTCCCATTTTACAGAGCAGGGAATTGAGACTCAAAGAGATGAAATAACCAGTACAAGGTTAAAGAAGCAGTAAAGGTTGAAGCCATTGGTTTATTCATAAAATATTTAATGCTCTCCATGTGCCAGGCTCTATTCTAGGCATTAAGGGTTCTGTGGTTCACAGGATAGACAAGGTTCCTGATCTCATGGCAATCACGTCTAATTAGGGGAGTTTGAAAATAAAATCATCTGATTCCAGAGCCCATAGG
>CAUYQG010142218.1:0-22375 GCA_963574415.1 Tarsius wallacei
GTTCCCTGCCCATCCTCACACATAGGCAGGTGGATGGCAAGATGGTGAATAAGCACACGAGTTAGGGTCTGGGCTCCGTCTGCTATGGCCAAGCTGTTGGGCCTGTCTCTCCAGCCTGTTTCCGCCTCTGTAAAATGGGGCTGTTGGTGAGGAAGTTGAGAGGGGATCCGTGAGATAAAAGCTGCAATACTAACAACTGTTGTTATTGTTCTCCTTTACTCCCAGCACACAGCCCCAAGACTACCCTTGACTACCCTCAGCCAAGCCATGCATGCCCGGGCTCCCCGGGCGTTGCCTCTCGCCTCCTCTGTCCTGCTGCTGGTGCTGAGCAGCCTGTGGCTGCTGGGGGCTGGCCCCAGCTTCACCCTGACCCCGGAGCTGCTGCTGGACCCCTGGCAGGGTGAGGGCCAACTACACAGACCTCGGAGGAGGCAGGAGACTTGCTGTAGGGCCTAAGACCGCGTGGTGGGAGCCGTGTGTGCTCTGCGGTAGTCAAGAGGGATGAGACACACAGCGGAGAAGGAAGAGCAGAGGACCCAACAGAGGGGCCAGCAGGGTGGGGTGTGAACCTGTGTAGGAGTTCTCTTCCGATGGCCTCCCTTTCTGACAGCTTTGCCTTGAGATAAGAACTAACACTTGGAGATAAGCACGAGGATGGGGAGGAGGTGCTGGGGGGTCTTGGAGTGGCCTTCTCCCAGGGCCTGTTTCTCAGTAATAACAAACAGCTCCAATTTACATTTGAGGAACCCGGATGGTGCTCAGAGAGGTTAAGTGATTTGTCAAAGGCCACACAGCTGGGGATTGGTGGGGGCGGGGAAAGCGGTGGCTCCAGGATTGAAGCAGGCAGTCTCATCAACCGCTCTACTGGGTGTGAGTCAGGAAATGTGTGTGTGAAGCACCCCCACAGTGCTCTGCACGCTGGTGGAGGTTTAACACAGCAGGGGAGTATCCACAGTGTCTGGAAGCCCTTGCTCCCCACTACCAATGATTAACTGCTGGCAATGGGCAGACTGGCTTCCGGGGAGGGAGGCTGACTCAGCGGATGGCCCTGGCACACCTGGGATGGCCTTGGAGGCTGGGGCCGCCAGCCAGGCACATGAGCCCCTTCTCTCTCCCAGCGCACCGGCTGCTGACCCATGCCCTGGGCCACACAGCCCTGCCGGGCCTGCTCCTGAGCCTGCTGCTCCTGCCCACCCTGGGCTGGCAGCAAGAGTGCCACCTGGGCACTCTGAGGTTCCTGCATGCCTCCACCCTGCTCGCCCTGGCCACTGGGCTGCTGGCTGTGCTGCTGGCAGGCCTCCGGGTGTCTGGTGCCGCCGGCGGCTGTGGATACATGCCCGTCCACCTGGCCATGCTGGCTGGGCCGGGCCACCGCCCCAGAAGGCCCTGTGGTGTTCTGCCACCGTGGCTGCTCCCATGGCTGCTGCTGCTCCTGACTCCACTGCTCAGCTCCGAGCCGCCCTTCCTGCAGCTCTTTTGTGGCCTCTGTTCTGGCCTAGCCTGTATCCTTTGCCTGAGCCCCCAGCCGTGGGGATGTGTGGGTTTGTAGGTGCCTGGGAGGGAAGTGGCTCAGGGAGGTCAGGTCCAAGCAGTGCCAGAAAGCTGTGCACACACATTCCAGGAGCATCTCTGAGCCTCCTCTGGGCCATGCTGTGGGCTGGGGACTAGCAGTTCTGGGCCGGGTGGGGGTGCCAGCTACAACTTTTTTTTTCTGAGTCAGGGTCTCACTGTGTCGTCCAAGCTGAAGTGCAGTGGTATGATCATGACGATCATGGCTCACGGCAGTCTCGACCTTTTGGGTTCAGGCGATCCTTCTGCCTCAGTCTCCCAAGTAGCTGGGACTACAGGCATGAGCCACCACGCTCGGTCCCAATTACAATGTAGAGGAGCCTGGGAGGGCTGACATGCTCAATACCTGTCAGAAAAACAGCACCACTGGGGAGGACAGGCTGACCCCTGCAGTCATTCTGGCTTTCAAAGGGAAGCCTGTTTGGGACTGGGGACACCAGCTCCCCAGGCCTGTCCAAGTGGAGAGCATGTTGGCCTGGCCGAAGGCAAGGGGGGCTGTGTCTATGGGGTTTCTTCCTGTAAGGGGGGGCTTCTTCCTGAAAGGGTGGGCTTCGAGTCACAGACCTGAGCAGGCACACCAGGGCCCCAGGGACACTGAATCAGGAGCAGCTGAAGCAGACGGTGAACCCAGGTTTGGGGTGAAGCACATCTGGTTGCATCTGGCTGAGTTGCTTTGGACGGGTCTCTTTTCCTCTCTGAGCCTCTGCTGCTGGCCAGGGTGGTGCTATTCCTTGTCAGGCTCCAGTGAGGAGATACAAGGAGGGCCAGCACACCCAGCATGGTGTGGCATGTGGTGTGGGCCCACTTGTGGCTGGTTTGGGTTTTCCTTGACCGGCCGCCCTTCCCTGGGCAGGCAGATGCAGCTGGGGCCTTCCGCTGGCTGGAGCTCTCGGAGCGACGGCTGCAGGTGCTGCAGGAGGGCGTCTTGTGCAGGACCCTGGCAGGGTGTTGGCCGCTGAGGCTCCTTCCCACCCCGGGCACCCTGACCGAGTTGCCTGTCACCCATCCTGTTGGAGTGAGGTGAGGGGGACACCGGCCTGGGTGGTGGACCCTGTGACAGGGCTGGCAGTCAGGCCCTCTTCTACTTCTCTTCCTCCAGGCCTCCCACCTCTGGACCTTTTTATGGGACCTCCCCTGGCCCCTGGTCCCACTGTGAAGGCTCGGTGCCGCTCTTGCCGGGCCTGAGGCCTGTGCAGCCAACCTGGGAGGGCTCCTCGGAGGTGGGCCTGGACTGGACAGGGGCCACTTTCTCCCCAGGGACGCCGCTATGGGCAGCCCTGGATGAGCAGATGCTGCAGGAGGGGATCCAGGCCTCTCTCCTTGATGGGCCAGCCCAGGGGCCTCAGAGCCCACTATGGCTGCCCAAGTCCTCTGTCTCCTCTCTGCGGTAAGGTAGGGTGGGCAGAGGCAGGGTCCCCTAGTGTGGGGACTGGGGGTGGCCCTGACACTTCCTCCTTGTCCCTTCCATACCCCACAGGTTGCAGCAGCTGGAGCGCATGGGCTTCCCCACAGAGCAGGCGGTGGTGGCACTGGCAGCCACAGGCCGTGTGGAGGGTGCTGTGTCACTGCTGGTTGGAGAGCAGGTGGGCACTGAGGCCCTAGTGACTGAGGGGAAGGGTGGGCCGGCCCACCTGGAGGGTCCTGGGCCCCCCTAGCCCAGGCAGAGCGTGGGGGCACAGGCAGGCCTTCAAGTGATGAGGGCTGCTCTACTGAGGCTGGAGTGGGGCAGGAGAGGCACCCCCCTCACACAGCTTGCTGCCTCGGTACTTGTTTAGAATAAAACTGGTTTGTTTTTTAACCTGAACCTCCTTGGAGGCAGCAGTTGTGTCTGACTCTTCTGTGTTGGCAAGAGGGGGATGGATGGATGGATGAATGAATGAATGAACGAGCTTTGAATGAGTGAGTGGTTACTGGAGATCTGTTCCTTGATGTCCAGAGGTGGCATTCCTGCCCCCGTGCCGTGCAACCTCTTCCTCCAGGAGGCTGTGTCTCAGCATAGAGCATTCTCCATCACTGGTTTCCAGCAAACTCCCCCCACCCTACCCCCAGGTCTCAGCCTAGACAGCCCCTTCCCAGCTGTCCCCCTCTGAACACACACTGAGACCAGGCTGGGTGGGAATCGGGCAGGGGCCTTTATTGACCAGTACAATCTTCCTCCTGGTGTCTGTCAGAAGCACTTGTGGCAGCAGGCGGCCCCTGCTTCTCCATGTCCCCAACCCACCTGGGACACCTGGAAGGGGCTGGGAGCCCAGGGGCAGAACTGAGACAATCCAGTCAGAGATTAGGCAGCCTGAGCCAGGGTTGGGAACCCAGCACTGGAAAGCGAGGAGTACAGAGAGGCTCCCCAAGGTTGGGCTGGGGAGAAGGTGGAGGGAGACTGTGCCCCTCTTAATCCCTGCATGTGCTGAGGGCCGGACAGCTCCCGATCCCTCAGTGCCTCTGGGCCTGGAGGCTCAGACAGCTGATGAGAAGACAAGCGTCGTACCTCTACCCCCTCCCTGAAGGCCTGCATCACCCCATATCACAGAGGGAAGCTGAGGCCCAGGCCTCACCTCTTGCCTGGGCTGCCACATTTCTCTCAGACCCCATGCCTGCTCAGCCTCAGACAAGTGCAGGATGCCAGGACCAAGACCTGCCTACTCCTAAGGCCTAGATGGCAGAAAGGACCTGAGGGCATTAATAAATACGGGCAGGCGGTCCCTGGAGGCAGCTGGCCAAGTCCAGGCTAGGAAGGGAAGCCTGGCCTGGTCCACCCCAGGGGCCGCCACCGCCCTCAGCCTCTCTCGTTCCGGCTCCTGGGGGCCACGATCCGGTAGTTGGCTGTGTGTCCTCCCCTCTTGCCCCGAAGGAGGCTGGGGGTGCCTGTGCCGGCAGGGCCTGCCCCGGACCCCAGCTCCGGTTCTGCCAGAGGGAAGGAGAAGGAGAGAGGCCATGTTAGGGGGGGGTCCATGTGGGATGCCCACCTCCCTTTGGCCCTCTGGGGGATGGTGGGACCAGGCACCCTCTGCCAGATGCAATCCACCCTGGTGTCTGGGAGCAGAGCTGTGGGAAAGAAGGTGTTTGCATGCTGGTCAGTGCCTGCCCCAGGACCTACCAGCCCCTCAGCCCAGCGAGGGCACTCAGGGCCCCTACTGGATACTGCTTTGTCAAGTGGGCATAACCAGACTCACCATGTTTACAAAATGTTTAGCACATAGCAACATCTCTGGAAGGAATGTAGTTCTTTTTTTCTATTCCTCATTTTGGGATCGATGTGTGTCCTGAATCATCATCCCCATTTTATAGCTGGGTAAACTGATCTAGTGACTTGGGCTAGGCCACCATTGGGGGAGAGAGCTTAGGAGGGCCGGGCTCTGCCACTGACCTACTGGGCAGCCTAGGGCAAGTTGGACCCTTGTCAGGGCCTCTGCTGTCTTGTTTCTAAAACCAGGGGCAGTTTCAGATAGACTCTGAGATCCCAGGCAGCTCCAACAATTGTTGAAATCCATGTCAATGGGGTTATGGTGAGATATGTCCCAACCTGGACATAAGCTGTACTCCAAGAGTAAAAATGAAAAATTGGCATTCTTGCCACCTGGAAAAACCCTACTTATCCTTCAAAACCTAGAGTGTTTGCATCCATTAATGTATAGGGAAAACAAACCCAGAGCAGGAACCACCTTCTCCAGGAAGTCTTCTATGACTATCACCTCAGTCCTTCTCATAGTTAAATGAGCAGGCCAGACAGGCCAGGATAGGCTGTTTTTCCTACGGGGAGAGGGATATTCAAGAAGGAGAGCCCCAGGATGGAGGATTTGACTGAGCCTCCACAGCCCTGTTCACAGGACGGACACTTGGACTCCAGTGAGCTCCAGCTTCCTACTGAGGGCACTGCCGGGGAGTGGGCTATACCTTCATAATCGTAACTGCCAGTGCCCTGACCCTGTATGCCCCAGCCTCCCAGGCACCTCTGGGCTGAGATTTGGGGCCCCTGGAGCAGAAAGACACGTGAGGTCACTGTCAAGGGACATTCCATGCCCTAAATCAGGGAGCATGGGAGGAGGGTGGCACAGAGCACTGGCTCCAATGCCAGCTAGGGTCACGTCCTGGCCCCATTATGCCAGGACTTATGGGCAAGTCACAGGACTTCAAAGCCTCGTCTGGAACATGGGGATAATACTCTCGTCACACCCTTGCATTTAATGTGACCGGGACTGGAAAATGGTTTTAACAGTAAATGCTGGATTATCATGGCTTCAACCCAAGTTGCCTGCAGGTCTGTCACTGTGAGTTGGTCACGAGATGCTATTATGACATGATCACATTTGGGGCCCTGAGTTTCCCCTGCGCCCCACTCAGTGCCTGGCTGAGCAGAGGTGTCAGCAAACCTTTGTTGATGGAGCCGGAAGAGCCAGTCCTTTAGAGGAGAGAACTAGGGTGGACCCCTGGCCTTTCTGTTGCTATCCTCGTGACCCTGAGGGAGTCACATGAGCTCCCTGAGCCTCTGTTTCTTCATCTGTAGAATGGGCATGGTATTGCCCACCTAGCAAGCTTACTGTAAGGACTGGAGATGACCAATGGAAATCCCCCAGTCCAGGTGGGCCAGACATATGGTCGCTGTTTCTATTATCATCATTGCTGATTACAACCTAAACACAAACCCCATCAGAGTCCTTAGCACCTGCTCTATATGCTGAGCCAATGGGGAGGGTCCCATCTCTTTCTCTGTTCCCTCCTTCCGCACCTCTCCCTTCAAGGTCCCCATCCAAACTGGCTCGAGGTCTCCTGGGCTTATGGCCACTGACAGTGGGCATGGACCTTCCCGGGTGCTGGGCACTTCCTCCTTGAGCTGTCAGAGACAGAGCCAGCTGAAGGCAGGAAGGGACAGATCCAAGGCCACAGTGGCCCAAATGTGTCCCTTCTAGCTCCTGCCCTAATCCTCCAGGGAGGCGGGGGACACCTGAAAAGGTGCTGAGAGCCTGCGATTTGGTCCTTGGTCCCTTTCTGTTAGAGAGGAGGAGGTCTGGGAGATAGTCACTGATGTTTCCAGAAGTTAGAGAAGCCATGTGGCATGGGGGTGGGGGGCTTGGAAGCAGACTCCCTACACTTTTCAACCTCTGGGCTGCTGCCCACATGGGACTCTCTGTCAGGGCTGCCCCACCTGGGACACTCATAGGGCTCTTCCAAGACCCCATGCAGGTGTTCCTTCTTCCAGAAAGTCTTTTCCAATCCCCTGCGAGGAGGACTGCTGCTCACCCACATCCTTCTGTGCTCCCGTACCCCATATCTCTACAGATATTGAGGACTGCCTGCCACTCTATGGGCGGCCCCCCAAGGCAGGGACCTATCTGCCCTCCAGGGCCCCAGCACCCCCACAGGCCTGGCATTCAGTAGGTGCTTCCTGTGCTCTTGCTGAATGAAGGAGGCTTGACTCTAACCTTGACCCTCATTCCCCCTTGGGACGTGAGGTTGGCCATGAGTCGAGGTCTCTGCACAGATGTGCTTACTGGGCCATGAGATGGGAGCAATCTCTTCCTCTCTCCAAAGCCAGCCACAGGCTCCAGTTTGATGGGATAGAGACCTCCTCAGCCTCACCCCCAGGAGCCAGGTGCAGGAAGGGGAACTGCCTACCTGGTGTCTAACCTCCTACTGGGTCACCTACCTTCCAGGACCTTCTCAATCTGGGCCCTGCCAGATCCTGTAGCCTCTTTCTGGTCTCTTGACCTTTTGCTCATGCTGTTCTTCTGCTCGTTCACTCTCCCCAGATCCTTGGCCTTCAGATCTCCACTTAGACATCACCTCTTCCAGGAAGCCCTCCCTGAGATCCTCTCCAACCTCCCCTGGGTCAGGCCAGGGGCACCTCTGTATTCCCACAGCTGTCTGTAATCACTCCTACGTGGTCTATCTCACCTTGAGTTTCACTGCCAGTGTTAGGGCTCTCCTCAGCACCCCAGCACCCTAAGCTCCATGAGAGTAGGGCTATGTCTATATTATCTCGTACCAGCAAGGTGCCTGGCACAGAGCAGATGCTCATTCACTTGAGAACTAGTTACCATAGCCTTCTCTATGTCAGACATCACCTGCTGGGAGGACGAAAGGATGAAGAATGAGTATCTGCTGCCTGGGCCAAGCATTGGAAGGTGTCTCCTGCATGCCCAGGCCTTCCCAGGCCCTTCCTGGAAGGGGCTGCCCCTGCCTGCCCGCCCTGCCATTACCTGGCCAGATGATGGCTTCCAGCAGGGTGACCCGTCTGGCCAGGAGCTCCAGCTGAGCCTGCTGCTGCAGGAAGCTCTGTAAGCTAGGAGCCTGATGGGAGATCGAGAAGAGCAGACGGTGCGAGTCTGGCCTCCAAGGGCTGGGCCGGGGAGCCAAGGGGGGAGGGTGGGAGGGCAGTGCCAGTTGGCTTCAGGGCAGGAGTGTGGGAGCGAGTCTCTAAGGTGGGGACAGGGCTTGCCTGGCTCCTCAACTGACCAGATGGGTGGGAAATTGCTGGGTGAATGCCTGGGGTGAGAGGTCTGGCTCTCTTAGGCCCCTACAGGGAACTGCAGAACAAGTTAGGAGGACCAAAGGGGGAACTGCAAGGGTGACACCTGGAACCAGAAAGGCCTGCCCTGTGACAGCATCTGGGGGGTTATGGGGGAGGAGCGTCAGAACTGGTAGGTGATATATCACCCACAATCCCCTGGGGCTTGAGCCTGGCTCTCTGTCACCCACAGTCCTGCACTCTGGAGTCTAGCTCTATGACCTACTGTCCTGTGGGCCTGATACTGTTACCCACAATTTCTCTAGATCTGAAGACTGACTGGAGTCTGGATCCATTACCCATAATCCTCCTGTGGGCCTGGCTCTGACTTCATTACCTGTGATTCTCTGCACTGCTAGAGTCTGACTCTGTTACCCACAATCCTCTGCTGGTCTGGAGTTTGATTCCATTGCCTGCAATTTCTTCCAGACACAAAGTCTAGTTCCCTGCAGGTCTAGAAACCACACTACCCACAATGCCAGGGGCCCAGGTCTGATCACAGGGGTGAGACCCATGTTCTAGGGTGCCCCTGTGCCTGAGGAGGAGGGGACCAGTCATTGAGGGATAGGCGGTTGTGACCTCTCAGGTCCCAAGTTCCCCAGGGCAGGCACCTTCTCCAGTCTCACGACTGGGCTTAGGCCAGTTCCACCCCAGGAGGCCTTGGGAAAGGCTGGCAGGCAGAGGCCGGGCTGTCTGTCCGTCTGTCTGTCTCTACTCACCATAGAGCCCAATCATTGTTTCCAAGATTAAAACCCTCTCAGCTAAAATCTTCAAAGCCTCGCGTAGTTGGTGCAACCCCTCCCCCTGTGGAGGAAAGAGACAGATGCAGCCGTGAAGGGGGCAGGGAAGGGGGCCCTGCGAAGCCTGCTCGTGGCCCATGCCCCACCCGGGACATGCACCTGCAGCCCCGTGCCACTGCCACAGCCCAGGGCCCACGGGCAGCCAGAACAAGACCAGGAGGGGACAGCAGGAGGCGGAGCAGGCGGAAGCCACTCGTGAAGAACCTCTCAGAAGGTCCCGTTGGGTCTCAGCTGGCTGATCTCTCCCGACACCCTTGCAAGTCCGCAGTGGCAGAGCAGCTGTCCCAGGGCCTGCCACGGAACCTGTCCCAGAGCCAGCACTGAGCCTGTTATGGGACTCACCCCAGAGGTTGCCATGAGTCCCCCTGCCATCCTCTAATCTCTGTCAACTAATGTTGGGACACTAATTGCCTTCCCATCGTCTGCATGATGCCTGCCGCATCCCCAGGACACCTACACTCTTATTTACTTCCTATCCTTTTTGTTTTTTGAGTTGGAGTCTCACTCTGTCTTCTAGGCTGGAATGCAGTGGCATGCTCACAGCCAATGCAGCCTCGACCTGCTGGGCTCAGGCAATCCTTCCAAGTAGCTGGAACCACAGGCATGTGCCACTACACATGCCTAATTTTTTAATTTATTGTAGAGACGAGGTCTTGCCAAGTTGCCTAGGCTGGTCTCAAACCCCTTGGCCTCCCAAAGTGCTGGGATCATAGGTGTGAGCCACTGCGCCCAGCCCATATTCTTTAAATTCACCTTTTTGCCTTACATTTTCACGGTAGCCTCGCCCTAACTAACTTACCCTAGCAGTGAGATTAAGCTAGCTACTGGTATTTCTATTCATGCCAAAATGAATATACAGAAGTGCCTAAACTTTCGGTGTGGTTATGTGCTGATAAACTCATTATAAGTCAAAAGTGCATTTTCAATTTAGGATGTTTTCAGCTTAGGTTGGGCTTACCTGGAAGTAACTCCATTGTAAGTTGAGGAGTGTACTAAATGCCTACTGCTTTCACACCATCATAAAGTTGAAAAACAGTAAGTTGAAACACCATAAGTGGGGAACCACCAGTATAGGAGTAAAATGAGAAAATGATTGAGGTCAGGTGTGGTGGTTCACGTTCATAATCCAAGCACTTTCTGTAGTAGCAGTATCACTTGAGTCTAGGAGTTCGAAGCTGCAGTGAGCTATGATTGCACGACTGTACTCCTGTGAGACCTTGTTTCTAAAAATAAAAATAGGGTACAGTGGCTCACACTTGTAATTCCTGCACTTTGGGAGGCTGAGGCAAGAGGATTGCTTGAGCCCAGGAGCTCAAGACCAGCCCAGGAAACAGTGAGACCTTGCCTCTACAAAAAATTTAAAAATTAGCCAGATGTGGTGGCGTGCACCTGTAGTCCCAGCTACTCAGGAGGCTAAGGTGGAAGGATTGTCTGAACCCAGGAGGTCGAGGCTGCAGTGTGCCATGATCATGCCACTTCACTCATGCCTGGGTGACAGGGTAAGACTCCAACTCAAAAAAATAAAAAATAAAAATAAATAAAAATTAGGCTGAGCATAGTGGCTCACACCTGTAAACGTTGCACTTTGGGAGGCCAAAGCAAGAGGATCACTTGAGCCCAGGAATTCAAGAACAGCCTGGGCAACACAGCAAGACCCAGTCTCTATAAAATAAATCAAATCAAATCTTTGTGTTTCATCACTGTAGGGGAACTTGTGCTTAAAATGCTGGCAAACCTGGGGCCCAGTATTCCTTC
This sequence comes from Tarsius wallacei, assembly GCA_963574415.1. Classification (NCBI taxonomy): domain Eukaryota; kingdom Metazoa; phylum Chordata; class Mammalia; order Primates; family Tarsiidae; genus Tarsius; species Tarsius wallacei. The sequence goes on from CAUYQG010142218.1 coordinate 10,627, forward strand.
TCCAGTCCTTCTCACCTTGAGCTCCCTCCCAGGAAAATAGCACTCGCCCCTCCCAGGGCTTGGACTCTGACTGGTCCGTATTCTGGCATGTCCTGGTACCTCACCCTCAGCCCAGCCTTCTCCTCTCAGCAACATTAGCCTGTTTCTCCATGTCTCTGGCTCCCAGGCCCCAAGGATATGGCAATGAGCCCACAAAGCCCTCCTCCAGGGCCACCCAGCTCTGGGGCTCCCTACTCCCCATGTGGTGCCAGCTGCTGCCCCTCATGCCAGAGACCTCACTGGCCAGCACTCACCTTCGCTTCCTCCCAATCTGTCTGTCCTTTCCTTCCCCAGCATAGGGTCCACGGTCTTGCCAACACTCCACACTCCCTGACTCCTTCCTCTTTCCTAGTCCAGACCAAAGTTATTTCCGGAATGAAGAGCTCTCAATTTTAATGAAGCACCAGGATGGCACTTGGAACTAGCCCAGCCCTGACAACATCTGGAAGTCTCTCTCAGTGTCCTTTGCTAGTAGAGATAAGTGAAGGGATGTATAACGTACGTATTTGTACAATTACAATCCAACCCTCTAAGGTAGCTGTTCCCCACAAAACATCTAAACAACTGAGAGGTCTCCCAACACATCCATTATGAGTAAGCCTGCTTCCTGGGACTGTCCCTTACGATCCAGCTGTTGTGTCCATGTCACATGGATTGGGCTACGCTCAGGCCGCTGAGTGACCACTTTGGCCTGGGGGGGTGGTCCCATGTCATCACAGGCTCCATGCCAAAGTAGTCCCTCTTCATGTAGTACAGGAACAAGTTCTTAAAATTATATAACCTTCAAATATTCCAGGAAGCCATTCTTGGCATGGATAGTGGGACAAGCAGACATCATGGACCTCCTAATGAAGTACAATAAAAGGACACCACGTTCCCCAACGGGTGCTCCTGCCAAGAGTATTTCACCTGCATCTCATCATGAAGAAACAACCAGACAAACTTAGACTGTGGAAAGTTCTCAAAATGACAAAGTCAAGGGAAGGCTGGAAGGTGGCTCATGCCTGTTAATCCTAGCACTTTGTGAGGCCGAGGCAGTATTGCTTGAACCCAGGAGTTCGAGACCAGCCTGGGCAACATAGTGAGACTCTGTCTCTACAACAACAACAAAAAGAAATTAGCTGTGCATGGTGGCACATGCTTGTAGTCCCAGCTACTCAGGATGCTGAGGTGGAAGGATTGCCTGAGCCCCGAAGTTGAGGCTATGGGAAGCCATGATAGTCGTGACTGTGCCACTGCCCTCCAGCCTGAGCGATAGAGTGAGACCGTGACACACACACACACACACACACACACACACACACCAAGAGAAGAAGAAAAGAGAAGGAGACCAGCCCTAGATTAAAATACTAGAGATGTCACAGCCAAACGCAACATGTGAATCTTGACCAGATCTTGGATTTTTTTTTTTGGTCACCCAGGTTGGAGTGCAGTGGTACAGTCATAATGATCATGGCTCACCACAGCCTTGACCTCCTGGGCTCAGATGATCCTTCTGTCTCAGCCTCCCAAGTAGCTAGCTGGGACTACAGGCGAGCATACCTAGCTACTGTTTTGTGGAAATTAGGTCTCACTATGTTGTCCAGGATGGTCTCAAACTCCTGGGCTCAAGTAATTCTCCTGCCTCGGCCTCCCAAAGTGCTGGGATTATAGGCATGAGCCACCATGCCCAGCTAAAAACTATTTTGTATAAATGTAGTATAGCCTAAGCATAGTGTTTAAGAAGTCTACAGTATTGTACGGTAATGTCCTAGGCCTTCAAATCCACTCACTCACCCAGGGCAACTTCCAGTCCTGCAAGCTCCATTCATGGTAAGTGCCCTAGACAGGTGGACCATTTTAAATCTCTCATACTGTATTTTCACTGCACCTTTTCTTTTCTTTTCTTTTTGAGTTGGAATCTCACTCTGTCACCCAGACTGGAGTGCAGCAGCACACTCACAGCCACGGCAGCCTTGACCTGCTGGGCTCAGGCGATCCTTCCACCTCAGTCTTCCAAGTAGCTGGAACTACAGGCACATGCCACCATGTCCAGCTAATTTTTTGATTTATTGTAGAGACGAGGTCTCACCAAGTTACCCAGGCTGATCTTGAACCCATAGGCTCAGGTAATCCTCTTACCTCGGCCTCCCAAAGTGCTGGGATTACAGGCATGAGTCACCACGCCCGGTCCACTGTACCTTTTCTATGTTTGGATACATACTTCACCATTGTGTTATAATTGCCTACAGTATTCAGTACAGTAACACACTGAACAGATTTGTAGCCTAGGAGCAACAGGCTATGCCATGCAGCCAAGTATGTAGTAGGCTAGAGCGTCTAGTTCTGTGTAAGTGCACTCTGTGATGTTCACACCATAACAAAATCGCCTAATAACACACTTCTCATAATGTCTCCCTGTCGTTATACAACACATGACTGTACTAGTAATTGGTCAATCTGGAGGAAGGGCAGGATGATATTCATTGTACCCACTTTTTCCTGTATATTTGAAAAATTTCAAAATAGAAATCTGCAGAAAGTATTTAAAAATCCACTGTTTGGAGCCCCTCCCAGATGACTGGTCCACTGTGCTGATGACACTGCAGTCCCCTCCAGCCTGGTCTATCTTCTGCACTCTGGATCTAAGTGTCCAGGGTCTGCAGGACACCCCTACTCAGCTGTAACACAGACGCCTTCCATTATGTGCTTGCTTCTTCTGCTTCTCTCTTTTTGTTTTTTTCAAGTTGGAGTCTCACTCCATCGCCCAGGCTAGAGTGCAGTAGCACGCTCACAGTCACTGCAGCCTCGACCTGCTGGGTTCAGGTCATCCTTCCACCTCAGCCTTCCAAGTAGCTGGAACTACAGGCACATACCACCATGCCCAGCTAATTTTTTGATTTATTGAAGAGAAGAGGTCTTGCCAGGTTGCCCAGGCAGGTCTCAAACCGTGGGCTCAGGCAATCCTCTCTCCTCAGTCTCCCAAAGTGCTGGGATTACAGGCTTGAGCCACCACACCCAACCCTGCTTCTCTTTTACTATCTGAAGTCTCCCTTGACTCCTTACTCCCCTCCAAACCAGCACACCCTCCCCCCAGTTCTGGCCCCCACAGTCTCTCACCAGGATGACCACAACAGCTTCTGCCTAGTCTCTCTCTTTCTGCCTCTCCCATTGTCCACATGGCAATCACAGGGATATTTTGCAAACAAGAATCTGACCACAGCACTCCCCCCTGCTTATAGATACCTCAGTGAATCCCCACTGCCCATATAACAACACTCAAGTTCCTTAATATGGCCTCCTCAGTCCTGAAAGCTTCTTTGGCCTCTCTCTCCCTCTCTGCCTGTCACATTGCCACTCTCGGTATTTGCAGCTCCTCAAAGACTCCAGGCTTGCTCTTGCCCCAGGGCCTTTGCACTTGTCCTCTCTCCCCTCTGAATACCATGTGCCTGGTTAATTCAGCTTTCAGGCTTAGCCTATCTCCTTCACATAACTAAAGTGTCTCCCATCACAGCTGAACTCCCTCTGGCCTGTGGCTGCTGATTACAGGTCTGGGGACTGTGTCTGAGTGACATCTATGTCCACAGTGCCCAACTCCAGGCCTGGCACCCACAAAGGAGATGCCTGGGTGACAGTAGCTGGTTCTCTGGCCCTGGAAACTTAAAAGACTGGGGTCCAGTTTCCACTCTGCCAAAGATTCTCTCTGCAGATAGGCCTTAGTTTTCCTGTTTAAATGAGAGCTTTGATCTAGCTAGATGAGCAGGCTCAGCCCAGTCACACCAGTTCCTGCAGTACACACCATGACCACCAGGTGTCACTGCCTAGCCACAACTGGGTCAGCATCATTAAAAGATGCACTAAGGGGAGGTTGGGAGGTAGAGCGTACATAGGAGCCCTCAGGACATTGCCAGCACTGAACCCCATTCCCACATGCCCCCAGAAGAGTTGGTCCCTCAGCCCACAAAGCCTCATGCAACCCTCAGGCCAGCGGGTCCCCTCCCAGACAGGCAGCAAGCAGGGCAGGGTGCAGGTGGAAGAGCGGGGAAGAAGGTAGATGGGCAGGTGTCCTGCTACCTCTTGGGAGTCCCTCCCACAGGTGGTCCTGGGTTTGAGAACTGGTTGAGGGTAGCCCAGGCATTTGCTCCCCTGCCAGGGGTCCCCATGAAGGAACAGAACTGCCCAGCCTAATTCGGCCTTGATCTCACATCTCCCACCTCTCCGGGGCTGGGTGGAAATGTGTTCCCAGACCAAGGGCCTTGAGAAGAGGCCAGTGAGGGGAAAAAGGGAGGCAGAAGGCAGAAGGCTGGGCTCACGAATCTGCCTGATCCCCAGCTCAGCTCATGATCGTATATAGGCAGCATTCTTAAGGGGCTCTGGGGTCATGGTGTGGGGGGTAGGAGGGAATGCAGGGGTAGCAGCAAGGGGCTGGGAGAGGCTTCCGGAGAGGTAGCAGGGCCCCAGAAGTCATGAGGAGACATGGGGGAAGACTCGTGCAGGGTGGGGGCTCCCACGGCTGTATCTATCACTGACCCCACAACCAAGAACTGAGAGGACAGGGTAGGTGCCACCGCATCCTCACTAACTAGTGACTGCCAGGAAGTAGGGCGTCCCAGCCAGACTGCAGTGGGGAGGAGGTGGTATGAAGGGAGGCATGAGACCATCCCCAAAAGAGATCCTTGGTTGTCTCCTGTTTCCATTCTGTCCATTTTCAAAATGTCTCCTGTGTCAGCAATGATTTCCAGGTCCCTGCATTGTGGAGCTTTTGGGCATGGTGCATTCAGGGTCCTAGTCCTTCCCCATGTGTTTCCTGGGTGAGTAGATTTCTAGGCCCTGAAGTTCATTCACTACAATTATCCTCAATGACTATGAAGGTGTCTAGGACTTTACACTAATCATGGGATTTTTGAGTGTGTGGTTTCTAGGTCCTCTTTCTCACTTACTCCTTGTGTCCTGTTTGTGTGACAGTTTCTAGGCTTTTCTTCCCATTCCTCATGGGTGTCTTATCTATGCGGTGGTGTCTAGGATCTTGCATAAACCTAGGTTCTTTTGGGTATAGTGGAGTCCAGCTTTCCTGACCTCATTAACCATGTTAAATGTGTATATAACAGTTTTGAGGTGTTCCTTCATGTGCTTAATGGATTTCCTATGTGTATAATGTCCCTTTCGCCATGGGGCTCCTGTGTACCTCATTGTTTCTAGGCCTCTCTTCCTAGGCTTCATGGCTTTCCTAAGGTCCCCATTCTTCTGTGTGGATATCATCTTCATGCTTCCCTTTCTTCTGCAGACAGGTGAGCAGAAGCCAAAGCCCTTGCTGGGAAGGGGGCTATGGAGATAGGGAATGCAGTCTGGCCTGGGTCAGCCTAAACCACCCCAGAGGAACAAGCAGAGCCACCCTGGTCTGGATAGGCCACAGAGGGAAGGCAGAGATGGGGACAAAGACTGAGACAGAGAACATAGGGGTCTGCTGATAGGTCTGGCCCTGCCCAGGTAGAAGCAACAGGATGGATGCGGGGACTGGGACTGAGAATTGCTGAGGCTCCTGCCTGGGAGACCAGGCTGCAATGGGGATGTGGATGGGGTGCTCCCACTCCCGGGGTCTACTGGTGAGAGAATACTCTCCTGAGCACCCAGGGTGGGAGAAGGCAAGGGGAGGCCAGTGCCAGGCCAGAGCTTACCCAGTGGCTCTTCTCACCAGGGTCTCCCTTGGGACCAGGTTCTCCCTGCAAGGAGAGATAGAGACAGAAGCAGTGAGGGAGGAAAGGAGAGAAAGAGAAGGCAGAAAAAGAGGGAGAAGGGGGGAGAGACTTAGAGAAACAGAGACAGGCCAGGCATGGTAGCTCATGACTGCAATCAGCACTTTGGAAGGCTGAGGCGGGAGGAATGCTTAAGTCCAGGAGTTTGAGACCAGCCGAGGCAACAAAGTGAGACATCATCACTGAAAAAAAAAAATTATTTGGGCAGGGTGGCATGCGCCTGTGATCCCAGTCACTCAGGAAGTGAAGTGGAAGGATCCCTGTACCCAGGAGGTTGAGGCTGTGGTGAGTTGTGATTGTGCCACTGCACTCCAGCCTGCATGACAGAGTGAGACTCTGATGAGAGAGAGAGAGAGAGAGAGAGAGAGAGAGAGAGAAACAGAGAGAGAAACAGAGTAGCTTATAGTGGACTAACACTGGATAAAAAGCAAAACAAAAAACAAAAACCTGTTTGAAGGCAACAGAAAGTAATAAAAAGCAGCCAGAAACTGGAGGATATTCAACCCTTCAAAGAAGGGAACTGCACTGGGTAAAATCCAAATATTTACAGCTATCCCTCGGAGGGTACACTCCAGCCCCCCCCCACCCCAGCAAAATAGAGTCAAGCAGAAAGTTTCCATTTTCTTGGCCTGAAGAGTCAGAGGCTAAAGTAGAGGTTGCTAGAGAAGCAAGAAATTGAGGAAAGTACTGGGAAGCAAGGAGCCACAAGTGGGGGAGCTAAGTCTGCATAAATGTGCCTCTCTAATCCCTGGATGATCCCTGAAATGTCCAGCCACAGAGCAACAACACTCCAAGGAGCCCAGGATGAAAATGACAGACTGGTAGAACTGAGTATAGATTTCCAAAATTGTCCACCACATAGAGGACAGAGTTTGGGGTTCAAGTCCAACTAAGTTAGAGGGGCTTGTCAACACCTAAGGACTTTCTTTTTTTTTTCTTTTAACACCTAAGGGCATTTTTTTTTTTTTGAGTGCAGTGGCACACTCCCAGCAACCACAGCCTCGACCTGCTGGGCTCCAGTGATCCTTCCGCCTCAGCCTTCCAAGTAGCTGGAACTACAGGCGTGCGCTCTCACGCCCGGCTAATTTTTGATTTATTGTAGAGACGAGGTCTCGCCAAGTTGCCCAGGCAGGTCTTGAACCCGCGGGCTCAGGCAATCCACTCACCTCAGCCTCCCAAAGTGCGGGATTACAGGCTGAGCCACCAAGCCCGACTTCCCTAAGGACTTTCTAATGAAACTCCAGAAAGGCCATGCCTGAGGATAAAGACCACATCTCAGGATTAAGGGTTTTTTCCTAAGAGTAAACAAAAATAAACTTCCTCTGATGAAACCTCCAAAAGAATAAGATGACCCATCAGCAATTTAACAAAACTTAATACTCTTCAGAGGAAGATAGTAGAATTCAGCCTCTTCAATATATTATCTATCTTGTCCAGCATGCAATAAAAAATTACTAGACGTGAAGAAACAGGAAAATGTGATCCAGATGGAAGAGAAAAACAGCCAATAAAAACAGATCAATAACTAAGCCAGGCATTGAAATTAGAAGACAAAAAATTCACAGTATCTATGGTAAATATGTTAAAGAATCTATTGAAATTGATATAATGGATGATGAGATGGAAAATCTGGGGAGAGATGTATAAAGTGTAAAAAAGACTCAAATGGAAATTCTGGAACTAAAAATGATAATATTAGAAATAAAAATTAATTAGATGGAATTAACGGAAGACTGGACAAAGCAGAAGTAATCAACAATCAACTTGAAGACAGGTCACAGCCTGGGCTACATAGCGAGACCTCATCTCTAAAAAATTAGCCAAGTGTGGTGATGTGCCTGTAGTCCCAGCTACTCAGGAGGCTGAAGTGAGAAGATTGCTTGAGCACAGGAGTCTGAGGTTGCAGAGAGCTATGAACATACCACTGCACTTCAGCTTGGGTGACAGAGTGTGACTCTGTCTCTAGAGGAAGAAGTAAGGATAGAGAAAAACAATGTGTTTAAAACATGAACAGAGCTTCAATGACTCATATGAGAGTATCAAGAGCAAATGGAGTCCCAAAAGGATAGAAGAGCAAAAACAAAAAATGTTTTTGTTGTTCTTTTTTGAGTAGGAGTCTCCCAGGCTGGAGTGCAGTGGCATGCTCACGGCCACTGCAGCCTCGACCGGCTGGGTTCAGGCAATCCTTCTGCCTCACTCAGCCTTCCAAGCAGCTGGAACTACAGGCATGCACCACTACACCCAGCTAATTTTTTGATTTATTGAAGAGATAAGGTCTTGCCATGTTGCCCAGGCTGGTCTCAAACCCCTAGGCTCTGGCAATCCTCTTGCCTCTGCCTCCCAAAGTGCTGGGATTGCAGGTGTGAGCCATCACGCCTGGCTTTTTTTGTTGTTTTTTTGAATAAAAAATGTTTGAAAAAATACTGACTATTTTTTCCCTCAAATTTGACTTAAAAACAAAACAAGAAAGACTTCTGAGTTCCAGTCTGGCATGTAAGGAGATTAGAAGTTGTCATCCTATCCTAATAACAAGTGAAAAGTTGAAAGAAAATGGAAAAAAATCCACAACTCTTCTTAGATCTGTCAGAGAAGTGAGACCACAGACAAACCACCACCCTCAAATCTGGAGAGACAGGCAGGCAAATACAGAGAATCACAACTTACCAGAGTAGAAACCCTTGAGCGGAAACCTCCATAGAAACGAGTGCCAGGGTTGAGAAACCTAAGCTGCAATTGAAGATTTTCTGGAGGCTCAGGGTAGGCAAGTCTGAGACTTAAAAATTCCAGGGAGACCCAGTCACAGGGCCCCCTCCTACATTTGTGAGTTTTACCTCAGGGAGCTCTACCAGATCCTTATCATGAATACCAGAGACAGATGCCCTCATGCTTCTAGCAGGGAAAGGAGAAAAGGAATAATTTTGAAGTATGCCAGATCATTCTGTTTTTAACAAGGCCTGCCCTCAATAGAAACTATTTTACCAGAGCCTACCCTGCCGGGGTTTTATCAGAGCCAAACCAACCTGGGGAAAGGAAAATATTCAATTCCCATTCCTTCCAGTTTCCTCCTTGAGGTAAGGGTAATACCCAATTCTAACCCGCTCTAGCCATCTTGTCCCACCTAAGAGGTAAAAAGACCCCCCAAAAAAGCATGCAAAAAGAAAAAAATCTGAGCCGGGCTCAGTGGCTCAGCCTATAATCCTGCGCTTTGGAAGGCTGAGGTGAGTGGATTGCCTGAGCCCGTGGGTTTGAGACCCACCTGGGCAACTTGGCGAGACCTCATCTCTACAATAAAAATCAAAAAATTAACCAGGCATGGTAGCGCACGCCTGTAGTTCCAGCTACTTGGAAGGCTGAGGCGGAAGGATCGCCAGAGCCCAGTAGGTCGAGGCTGCAGTGGCCGGGAGCGTGCCGCTGCACTCCAGTCAGGGTGACAGAGTGAGACTCCAACTCAAAAAAAAAAAAGAAAAGAAAAAAATCTGAGAAGCACTGGTGAAGTTTATAGTCCCAGGGTGCAGGTTCATCTAAAGACTAAGACTTAATCAAAGGACTATAGAACACTTTCCCACCCGTGAGACCCTTGTCACTACATTATTAAAGGTCGACTTACTGCAGTCTCTTTTGCCCAGTACACCAGGTTTACCTTCCAAGGAAACATTACAAGGCATACAAAAAGGCAAAAACACAGTTTGAAGAGACTGAACAAACATCAGAATCACAGTCAGATATGACGCTTGTAGTCCTAGCTATTCGTGAGGCTGAGGCAGAAGGATCGCCAGAGCGCAGGAGGTCAAGGCTGCAATGAGCTGTGATTGTGCCACTGCCTTCCAGCCTGTGAGTTTCCAACACAGTGAAATTCTAATTTTAAAAAATCAATCAATCAATCAATATAAATTTAAAAAAAGGTACTTGTACTACCCATGAATATAATATTATTTGAAAGCAGACTTCAATTAGTTGTAAATATATGTTGCAAACTCCAGGGAAACCACTAAAAAAAGTAAAGAAAAAGAAGTGTAATAGATATGCTAATAAAGTAGAGAAAACAGAATCATATAAAATGCTCAAATGAAACTACAAAATCTACTATTAAGGTTAGAAACTTTAACACCCTTCTATCAGAAATGAACAGATCCAGCAGGGAGGAAATCAATAATGACATATTTGAACTTTATAGCACCATCAATCAACTGGATGCAATTAACATCAATAGTCTACTGTATCCAACAATAGCACAATACACATTCTTATCAAATTCACATGGACCATTCACCAATATAGACCACATTCTAGGCCATAAAATACACCCTAATAAATGTAAAGCAACAGAAATCATACAATGTCTGCCCTCAGACTACAATGGAATTAAACTAGAAATCAACTACAGAAAGATAGCTAGAAATTTCCAAAATACTTGAAAATTAAAATACACTTATAAATAACACATGGGTCATAGGAGAAATTGCAAGAGGAATTTTAAAATATTTTGAACTAACTAAAAATAAAAATACAACTTATCAAAACCTGTGGGATGCAGCAAAAACATTGATTAGGGGAGATTTATAACACTGAATGCCTATATTATAAAGAAGAGAGATCTAAAATTAATAATCTATGCTTCCACTTTTGGAATCTAGAAAAAGAAGAGCATCACTCATAAGTGGACCCTAAACACCTATCAAAATACTGCAAAAAAGAGATTGGCAGTAGTGGGACACTGCCAGGGGAGGGAGGGGGTAGGACACATAACATCAATAAGGGTGCCTGATCCTAGTCCAGGCAAAGTCAGGTCCAATGGGAGGCCCAAAACTTCACCTGTACCCAATCCTGACTTGGATCCCCACAATTTTAAAAAATTAAAAAAAAAAAAATAAAGAAAAAGAAGAGCAAATTAAATCCAAAGTAAGCAAAATAAAAGAAATGATAAAAATTAGAACACAATTCAGTGAAGCTGAAAACAGGAAATCGGGCAGCCCCATCAGGTCCCCTCCCACCGTGGGACCTTTTCTGTCCTCTCAATAAATCCTGCTTAAAAAACAAAGAAAAGAAAAGAAAAGAAAAAGAAAACAGGAAATTAATAGGGAACATCAACAAAACCCCAAACTGGCTCTTAGAAAAGATAAATCAAATTGATGAGTCTGTAGCCAGGCTAAGAAAAAAGAAAGAAGATACAAACTACTAGTATAAGAAATGAAAAAGGAACATCTCTAGAGATCCCATGGACATTAAAAGGATAATAAAGGAATGTTATGAACAACTCTATGCCCACAAATTTTATGACTTAGGTGAAATGGACCACTTCCTTGACAGACACAATCTGTCAAAATTCACACAAGAAAAAGACAATCTGAGTAGACATATCTATTTTAAAAATTGAATCAATAATAATCAAATCAATAACCTCAAAACAGAAAGCACCAGGCCCACATGGGTCCACTACTGAATTCTACCAGACATTTAAGGAAGAGGTTATCCCAATTCTCTATAATCTCTTTTAGAAGATAGAAGTAGAGAGAATACATCCTAAAGCATTCTATGAGGTCAGCATTACTTTAATATCAAAACTAGACAAAGAACATTACAAGAAAAGAAAACTACGGACCAATATCTCTCATGAATATGAATGCAAAAATCCTCAACAAAATATTAGCAAATCAAATCCAACAAGGTTCAAAAAGAATTAAATACCACAAACAAGTGGAATTTATCCTAGGTCTGCAAAGCTGGTTCAGCATTCAAAAATCAATCAGTGTAATCTATCACATTGACAGGCTAAAGAAGAAAAATCACATGATCACAGAAATAGATGCAGAAAAAGAACTGGACAAAATCCAACACTCATTCATGATAAAAGTCTCAGCAGCCGGGCTCGATGGCTCAGCCTGTAATCCCGCGCCTTGGGAGGCTGAGGTGAGTGGATTGCCTGAGCCCGCGGGTTCGAGACCCGCCTGGGCAGGCGAAACCTCATCTCTACAATAAAT
>CAUYQG010142219.1:0-29643 GCA_963574415.1 Tarsius wallacei
CTACAAAAAAGATACCTGCACACGTATGTTTGTTGCAGTTCTATTCACAATAGCAAAAACATGGAACCAACCATGTTGCCCATCAAAGATGGACTGGATAAAAAAAATGTGGTACATATATACAATGGAATATTGTGCAGCCCTAAAGAAAGTCAAACCTATGGACTTTGCAACAACTTGGATGGATTTAGAGTCCATCATACTCAGTGATCTATCACAGAAACAAAGAACAGAGTTCCATATGTTCTCACTCATAAGCTGACCTTGAACAATTGTCATAATACTGTAAGAAAGGGATTGGCTTTCCCTAGTGGGAAACTGCTAGGGGAGGGAGGGTGGGATTGGCAGTTGAGGGAAACTGCCAGGGGAGGGAGGGGCACACCTCATCAGCAAGGGTACCTGCATGATGAATATTTGTATACCTAACCCTGAATTGTACCCCACATCTTTAAAATAAAATTTTTTTAAAAATCAAGGCTATGAGCAGATTGCTTAGGGAGCGTGTTGGATGAGGAGAAATGGGAAGCAGTAAGGCATATTGAATATGAACATGAAATTCTATTGTCAAACTGCCTGAATTTAAGTAAATTCTCCACTTTCTCGGACACAAAATCCCCTCATGGTCTTTGTAGAAGAAGCTTCTTCTGTCGAGCTGTAGCATGAGAAGCCAGATTTCAGTGGCCAAGGAAAGGCTGGCGCAATGGGGACAGCAGGTAGGGATAATTCTCACAAAAGTTGACTGTGGAGGAAGAGAAGGCAGAGGCCAGACATGGCAGGAAGGCAAGGAGTTTATTTGCTTGTTTTTTATAGGCTTGACTTGCACAGGGTTACAGGCTTGGGAGAGAGAGGAGCCATCTGAAAGGGAAAGAATCTTGAATTACAGAATAAAAAGAAGATAACTGTGTAAGAACAAGACTCGAGAATAGACAGATAGGAGGTGGGAGGGGAGTTCCAAAGAAGGAAAGAAGGACTTATGTTTCTTACCAGCCTGTATTATATCCTTGATGAGAAAGGAAGTGTGGTACTTACCTTTGTACAACAGGTGATTAATAAATATTGAGACTACTTTCAAGGGTTGGAAGGAAGGGAGAAAGTATGGTGTTGGTAGGTAAGGGTCAGCAAATTGATGAGCTCCATATGGTCTGTGGAATAAGTAATGACATCTGAGGCAGGTAAGTCTAGAGTTGGGTAAGGTGCTCGAAGGAACAGTTGAGGGTGAGCCCAGAGGGAGAAGGCCAGGATCAGTGTGAGGATAATTGGTAGAAGAAAGACGGGAGTTGGTTATTCAAAATTCAACATGTATTTATTGAGCACCGACTTTGTGTCAGGCATTGTTCTTGGTGCTGGAAATATGGCCGTAAACAAAACACACATTATCCCTGCCTTCATGAAGCTCACATTTTAGTGGAAGAGACAATCAAGTACACACATATAGTAATTCCACTAGTGAAAGTGTTAGGAAGGAAGTCAGCAAAGTGATGTAACAGGCATTGACTAGAGGTAGATACTATCTCGACACAGAGTAATCAAAGAAACACACTGAAAAAGTAACATTTGAGTTAAATCATGGTGCTTGGTGAAGGGCAGTAATCTTCTGATTCACTGACTCTCAAAAGAGGAAAAACAAGGCTCTGATTTGCAGTTTTGCTGATTTTTGTACGGTAAAGATACAACAGGTACCAGCATGACACCACTGAATGCAAAGCTGGGAAGACAGGCACATATCTGGCCCTGGCGAGCCCACAGGAGCCTTTTCCAGCACCCGCCTGGGAGAATGTTCCAGATGAAAGAAGAGCATGTGAAAAGGCACTGTAGCAGGAAGGAGCTCAGGGTGTCTGAAAGCAAGAAGGCTACTGGGGAGGGAAGGAGTGTGGATAGTCAGAGGGGTTGGCAGGTGCCAGATTTCTCCATGTAGATTTGGGTCTTATTTTAAAATGAGTGAGACAAGATCTGGTTTACACTGTAAAAAGATGACTCTCGCTCTTACGGGGAGAATTAATTAGAACAGGGGAAAGAATAGAAACAAGTAACCAGTTAAGAGTTATTGAAGTTGTCCAAGCAAGAATTAGGATCAGAGCAATGGAGAAGAAAGGATGTGAATAAACTTGAGAACATATTTTGGAGGCAAAATAGAAGAAGAGGAATTACTGGTGAATTGGATATGACAGTTTAGAGAAGGGAGCACTAAAGAATGATTCCTATGTTATTATCTTGACCAACTGAGAGGTTTCTGATGGCATTTTTGAGATATGGAAGAGTGGAAAACATCGATTTGAGTTTTGGAAACTAATTTGAGATGTGTATTAGGCATTCAGGTGAAAATGTCAAGCAAGCATTTAGATCTAGAAAGCTGGGACTGAGGGGAAATATATAGATTTACATATCATTTGCATAAAACATAGCAGTTGATCAACGGGACTGGTTGGAATTATGTAGTGGATATTGATAGAGAAGAGATTGATCCCTGAGGAACCCAAGCATTTAGTGGTCAGCTAGAAAAGGAGATCAGACAAAGTAAACCACAAAAAAAAAGAAACCAGTTACTGTGCTGTCATGGAAACCTAGAGGAGAAAGTATTTCAAAAAGGAAGAAGTAAGTCAACTCTGTTTTTTTTTTTTTTTTTTTTGAGTTGGAGTCTCACTCTGTCACCCAGACTGGAATGCAGTGGCCACTCCCGGCCACCGCAGCCTCGACCTGCTGGGCTCCAGCGATCCTTCCGCCTCAGCCTTCCAAGGAGCTGGAACTACAGGCACGCGCTGCCACGCCCGGCTAATTTTTGGATTTACTGTAGAGATGAGGTCTCGCCAAGTTGCTCAGGCGGGTCTCGAACCCGCAGGCTCAGGCAATCCACTCACCTCAGCCTCCCAAAGCGCGGGATTACAGGCTGAGCTACCGAGCCCGGCCAAGTCAACTGTGTTAAATGCTGCTGAAAGGTCAAATACCACACAGACAGAGAAGTGTCCATGGTGGAGGAACATAGAGGTCATGGGTGATCTAGAGAGACACATTCAGACCCTGGAGACTAGTCCAGACACTTGCGATGTCACTTCTCAGACAGAGAAGTGCCCACGGATGAAGCAACATGGAGGTCATGGGTGATTTAGAGAAGACACATTTCAGACACTGGTGATGCAGAGTGAATCAGGGTGGCATCACCAAGTCTGACATGGCAAAGCATAAGTTTGCTTAGACTGTTCCATCTCAAAGTTAGTCTCCCCTCTGGAAGAGCTGGTGTGATGTGCTGGAGATAACAGGCTGTCTCAGTCCATCCAGTAAATAGCTGTACGATTCTAGCAAGTCAGGTAATCGCTCTGGACTTCCATCTTCTCATCAGTAAATTAGATGCTCTGAAATCACATTTATTCATTTACTCATTCAGCAAATATGTTTCTAGCAGCTATTCTATGCCAGGTCCTGAGTATGAGAAAGACAATGTTTCTGCCTTTGAATAATTGTCTCTGACTTACTAACTTATAAAATGGTTTGTGTGTGTATGTGGTTTACCTCCCCAAGGAGATGGTAGGGTCTTTCAGGCTGTATCTTCCTCATCTTGGTATCTCCCATAGGGCCTAGTACAATGCTTGGCATATATTGAGCACTTGATATTGAGGTCGTCAATATGATGTTGTGCTGTTAAAGATAATATATATTATTTTCTGATTCTGCCATTCCTTATTTGGGCAAGTTTCTCAACCTCTCTGTGCCCCAGTTTCCTTAACTGTAAAATCGAAATAATAATAACAACAACTTCATAACCTATTGTGGGAATTAAAATGGGAGTCTGGCATGTAATAAGCTATTATTCTTAATGATACATGCTCATGGTAGAAAATCTTTTTAAAAACCAGAATTTAGCCGGGCTCGGTGGCTCAGCCTTTAAGCCCGCTCTTTGGGAGGCTGAGGTGAGTGGATTGCCTAAGCCTGCGGGTTCAAGACCCGCCTGGGCAACTTGGTGAGACCTCATCTCTACAATAAATCAAAAAATCAGCCAGGTGTGGTAGCGCATGCCTGTAATTCTGGCTACTCGGAAGGCTGAGGCAGAAGGATCGCCGGAGCCCAGCAGGGCGAGGCTGCGGTGGCCGGGAGTGGCCACTGCCCTCCAGTCTGGGTGACAGAGTAAAGCTCCAACACACACAAAAAAACAAAAAAACAAAAAACCAGAAGGTATGAAGAAGTAAACTAAATCATTGATGACTCTACAATTAGAGATACCTACTGATAATATTTTGATACATGTCTTTCTCACTCTTTTCTCTGCATGATGCAAATAATTATATCATGGACTCAAGTGGTTCAAATGGCAGTTGTAGGCCAGGTGCGGTGGCTCATGCCTATAATCCTAGCACTTTGGGAGGCCAAGGTGGGAGGATTGCTTGAGCCCAGAAGTTCAAGATCAGCCTGGACAACATAGCGAGAGCTCTACAAAAATAAAAAAAATTAGCTTGGCCTGGTGGTACATGCCTATAGTCTCAGCTACTCAGGAGGCTAAAGTGAGAGGATCACCTGAGCCCAGGAGGTCCAGGCTGTGGTGAGCCGTGATCACGACACTACACTCCAGCCTGAGTGACAGAGTGAGATCTCAACTCAAGAAGGAAAAAAAAAGGCAGTTGTAGATGATGGTGGTTTTGATGGAAATACTGTGTAGAGCTCCTAATATGATGCCTTTGCTTTTTCTTCATGCAAAATAGAGTGAACTTATGTGCGTAGTATTATATTTTAACATATATAATAAAGGTTACCAGTTATTTGAGAGTTTGTGACTTTAATTATCCCATGCACCCAGAAGGAGGGCAGAACTGGATACTGGTGAGCAATGGTAATGCCACTTTGAGTTTAGCTGTGGTCACATGAATTTTGGTTAACGAAACGTGAGCAGAAGTGGTATTATTTCTTCTGAACAGGAACATTTAGTGGTTGGTGCTTAATTCTCCGTTTAACCTTACCTCTGTCATGGTAATCCTGGAAAGCAGTGCAGACATGGCGGATCAATGTTGAACCATCATGAGGAGCAAGGCTGTGCTGGAGAGCTGTCCAGACCAGCCCCAGACTTTGCTAGAGCAAGGAGTAAACCTTTCTTCTTTTAACTGTGAAATATTGAGGTTGTTTGTTCCTGCAATATAGCTTGGCCTATCTGGACCAACAGAGAGCATTTAAAACTCCCCAGGCTCACAAAGCTAGTAAGTAGTGCAGCCAGGATTTGGATTCAGATCTGTATGACCCAAAGCCCATGTTCAATGGCTTATCCAAGAAGGATCCAGTGAGGATTTTGTGAGAAATGCAGAGCAGACCTACTATAATAGTTATGTCATCAGTTTTCTTATGTCGCCTTGAATGTTGGAATGATAGCATTATCTCTGAAGTAATATAGCATTTCTCCAGATCTGCACATGCTGGAGAAAAATAAGCAAAGCAAAATAACCTTACCATTCATGGTAGGCTATATGTTTTAGACGTTGTATGAGAATAAGGAAGTCACATTAAAATTATGAAGCAAAAAAGAGTAGATAGCAAAGCCTGGGAAACATTGCAATTAAATATTATTAGTATACAATCTTTTACACAGAAAGAAGTTTTAATAATAAATCCTTCAGAGTAATCTCTGGGAATCTAATTCAAGGATCAATGGGGAGCAAAGTGATACAATTGGTTAAGTTAAGCAGCCGAATGAAAGATATTAAACACAGAAATTGCTGAATACTCAGCCGGGTTGAGTAGCTACAAGAAAGCAAAACAGGCAGAATACAAAAACAGCAGAGTTTTCAGACTGCAACCATCAAAACAGTGTAAAGCCCTGTGTTATATAAAGAACTATGACAGGAGCCCCATAACTTGTGGGAAGGGTCCTTCACCACCAGCATCTAATCTCTGGCATAACTTTTCCAAATATTGGGGGAGAAACCGTGTGGTTAACTTCTGTCAATTTCATTCTTCATGACAGAAGATGTATTAAGATTGAATATTCAATTACTCAAAAAAAATAAAGGCAGTATCTTCTGAGTGTTTACGACCCACCAGCATACTCTGATCAAATCAGTCATTTCTTAAAACCAGAACCTTGAAAGATAAGAGGAAAAAGGCTCTCTTCCTGAGGTCAGCAGACAAAGGAAGAATTGTCTTCAACTGCCTAATTCCCTCATCCCAGAACAGGATATTTTCACACAGTCCAGGCACTCTCCCCTTAGGGACAGATGTGACGGGTGACAAATGAGGTGTCAATGACTCCCCCTAGACCAGAGTTTAAATACATGTGAGTCTCTGCCCCGGCTCTTGTCCAGGGAGAACTGAAGGAACAGGATTGGGTCGTGGTGCATCAACCAAACAGGATGTATGTAGCATCAACTGCAGTCATCCTGGGCTGTGACCAGGGCGGCAGCATCTTCTAATGCTCCTCACAGGCTCCACTTATGAGAATTAAGCCTACCCCTCCCATGGCCATCTCCATGGCTTCAGCAGTACCGGTTTAATTGCTTTATCTAACATAAAACATTCATAATTAAGAATTAAACCACATTTGGATGGCCAGGTTGTGCTGAGGATTACAAGGCTGTCCTTAATTCCCTGACATCCTAAGCTAATACACTCTCACATGCTAAACCTGAACATACTCAAGGTAACATTTGTACCATCTTTTCTCAATGGGAGATAATCATAATATTGTCTAAGGAATTCTTCACAATGAGGATGTGCTTTTGCCATCTTGATGGAGTCTCCTTCTGCTGGTATAGCATGTAAAAATGTGCTCCCTCATCAACCCTTCATAGTTATTGGTGGAAAGAGACCCCCATGTACTTGGAGGTCTGTTTATGATCTCTCGACCAAAAGCACAGCTTGGGTTTCCAGGAACACAGGGCAGGCCACTGACTGGTGGCTTGGCAACCTTAAGTCTCCCCAGCTAAAAGTCAAAATTTGCCTGCAGTCAGAATTCTTATGCTTTCCAGTCAGCTCGCAACATTTCTCTGCTCACAAAAGGAAAATCCCCATTTTTGTGTTGGCAGGAAGCAAATAAAGAGTCTGCATTTATTCAAGAAACATTTATTAAAAACCTGCTATGTGCCAGTCTTGTGCTAGACGGTAGGGGCACAAACTCAAATCACACTTCCTTCCAAATAGGTAGTATGAACTTGGAATTGGATAGAATCTGGTTGGCATTTGGCTGATTTTTACTAACATTGTGACTTTGTGCTAGAAACTTAACCCCTCCTCCCCAGCCTTTGCTCTCTTATCTCTAAAACGTGAACAATAAGTGTATTCATCTCATTAGGGTCATGTGACTATTGAATGAGTGGACATAGTGAGTTAGAACAGTGGCTGGCACATAACAAGATCTCAATAAATGTTGGTTATCACTATCATTATTCTCATCATATAGGGAAACTGAGATGGAGTACCGGAAAAGAAAGATGAAGTAATTTGCTAGCAAGATCCAGAACTGGAGCTCAAACTAGGTCTACCTGAAGCCATACTCTATCCTACTTTTCCTGAGAGGCAACATGTTGGAAGGCCTAGATGTTTGCGTCTCTCCATTTCAACATCCGCATGTCTGTTGCGGCCTAAACCTTGCTCATATCACAGTTGTAGGATGGCGGTTGTAGATGTCAGGACTACATGATTCCTGGTACCTGTCCACTTGAAAAAGAAGATTAAATACATCAAAGTGTCCTTCATTTGAGAGCAAGAATAAATATTCCCAGCAAATCTCTTCTGCTAACACTTTGGTCAGAATTGGGTCTCATGGCCATTAAGTCAGTCATTTGTAAAGGGGAGGGAAATGCCCATTGAGTTTTGGGATTTCTAGGACACTTCCTTACTTCCTACCTTACTCACTTTACTTAAATTCCTTACAACTTTTAAGATTGGAGAGACTTAAATGTATTTAACTATGTATGGGCCGGGCGCAGTGGCTCAAGCCTATAATCCCAGCACTTTGGGAGGCCGAGGCAAAAGGACTGCCTGAGCCTGCGGGCTCAAGACCAGCCTGGGCAACATGGTAAGACCTCATCTCTACAATAAATCAGAAAATTAGCCGGGCGTGGTGGCACTAGCCTGTAGTTCTGGCTACTTGGAAGGCTGTGGCGGAAGGATCGCCTGAGCCCAGCAGGTCAAGGCTGCAGTGGCCGGAAGTGTGCCACTGCACTCCAGCCTGGGCAACAGAGTGAGACTCCAACTCAAAAAACAAAAACAAACAAACAAACAAAACTATGTATGGTTCAAGCTGTGATAGACAACTGATTATAACAGAAAAAAATTGGTAAAAACTGAGAGTGTAAAGTTTCTAGAGATGAAGAAGAGGATAGGAGTGAAAGCATGGATTGGGGGCAGGGGGTTGGCCTCAGGTGAGAGAGGTTCCCAAATCAGGCAGGTGACTTTGGCCAACACTGTTCCCTGCAGAAGTCTGAGTTGGAGACACTTTTAGCCGATTTACTTCCAAAGGGAAAAATTTTCTGCCTTCTAGGCTACCGCCCCACCCTACCAGAAGAAGTTACTGAAAAGTGTGCCTCACCCACAGTGGAAATGCCCATTGAGTTTCTAGTCGGGCTTTTTAAAAATTGAGGTTTGATCTTGCAGAACATATTCTAAAAATCATAGTATTGAGTTTCCTCTTCAGATAATGCCCTCTCTTCTAATCACAGGCACCTCATGACAAGTTGTGGCTCCTCTTTGGACAAAGTGGCCCAGAAATCCCCAGGCTTGTAAGGCAATATAAACGAAGAAAGCTAGTTATCTACCCTCCGTACTTATCAAAGTTCCATTAAAGAGAGCAATCTTTTCCAAGATGTTTATTACTTACAAAAGAAAAACAGTAACTTCACAGCAGAAAAACCCGGCAGACACCAATTAACCAATTGATTAAAGTTAATATCACCAGCGATGAGACATGCCGACTTCGTGTACTCCCTGTGATAAACTCAGAAGGGGACAGCACTTGTGTGGTATTCCATGCCAGTAATGAATTGCCACAATCTAATTATGAGAAAACATCAGATTAACTCAAATCAAGAGACTTTCTATAAAAACTGACCAGTACTTTCAAAAGAGTTGAGGTTGTTCAAATGCCCTTTCATGGCTGAATTAAACAAGCTATTGTACCTCATACCATGGAATACCACTTATCAAGGAACGATCGATCAACGAGACACGATCTCAACAGTGGGATCTCAAGAGAATTACACACATTAGGTAATTATGAAAAAAGCCATTCTCAAGAGATTACATACTATATACCTCTATTTATATGGCATCCTTGAAATGACAAAACTATGGAGATAGAGAACAGATCAATAGTTGCAAGGAAATAAGGAGTAGGGAGGAGGGAGGTAGCTGTGGA
Source organism: Tarsius wallacei (assembly GCA_963574415.1). Lineage (NCBI taxonomy): Eukaryota > Metazoa > Chordata > Mammalia > Primates > Tarsiidae > Tarsius > Tarsius wallacei. Next base: position 9,326 of record CAUYQG010142219.1, read on the forward strand.
AATAAAAGGATTGCACTAGGGATCCTTGTGATAGGTCCGTCCTTTGGCAGTAGTCACATGAATTACGCATGTGATAACATTGCATAGAGCTAAATACACACACACACACATACACACACACACACACACACACACGGGTCCACCTAAAACTGGTAAAATCCGAATAGGCTCAATGTGTTACATCAATGTCAGCTTCCTGGTTGTGATATTATACCACGGTTACATGAGATGTTACCATTAGGTGAAACTGAGTGAAGGATATAGGGATCTCTGTATTATTTCTTACAACTGCATATAAATCCACAATTGTGTCAAAATAAAAAGTTTTAAAAAATATGTTGAGCTTGCAAAAGTTAAGGAAAAATTTAGGGACAATTCCAGATTGGAAGACACTAAGGAGTCACGATAATTAAATGCAATTTGGGATCCTAAATTAGGTCCTGAAGCAGAAAAAAGATATCAGTGAAATAAAGTCTTTAGTTTGGCTCATAGTATCACACCAATGTTCATTTCTTAGTTTTGATCAATGGATTATTGTTATGTATAGTAGAAACCTAAGGGAAAGCTAGGTGAGGAATAAACAGGAAGCCTCTGTCTTATTTTTGTAATCTTCTATTAGTTTAAAATAATTTCAGAATTTAAAAGTTTTATAAGGAAAAGATTCTTTTATCTTAATTAATCAGAAATCTGATAACTGCTTTTTAAACATAAATTGGAAAGCTAGCAAATTAGAGTAAGCATAACTAAAAACAAAGAGAAATCAAAAGGCTCATATAATTTCTTAATATTCTCACCTAAAGTTTTCTTCAAATTTAGGACCACTTACGTACGGCAGCTGTATAAACTCCTGTTCTACTTTTCCTTAAAGGGGTCTCTACAATTCACTCTGTTAAATTTCCCAGATCTGATGCTTGTTTCTTAGAGCAACTCTCTACTACTAACTGTCCTGTTCTTGCCCGACCTCTGTCTTGGAGGCCCAGGCTGGCCTGTGGCCGCTTTGACTGGTTCCAGTGAACCCCTCCAGCCAGTCTCCAGTCTAGATGGATGGCCTGGCATGACTCAGCATATTTCAACAGGATTACTCGAGATGCTTGGTGAAGTGATCCCACCATATATCATAAACATGAGATAGACTTGTTCACAGCCATGGTCTAAGTGTCACACTCTCCGGTCCAGGGAATACAGAAGGGACAACCGACTCCCACCAAGCTGTGTGCACTCTGCAGGCCTGTTCTCGGGCTCAGCTTTAGCCGTATTCCTAGGCCGAGTCATCCAAACAAGCCAGGTTTTGCTGTGTGGACTTTTTTTTCTTCCTTTAAATAAGTACTTTTCCAAGCATGGAATTCAGAGGAGAGGTCACTTTTTCTGCATGGGAATCGGTCTGCCTTCTTTTTATGGTCATTTCTATATTGAGAAGGTCCCAGGTCAGTAAACCACGAGGTATTCTAGCAAAGTTCCCTTGAGTGAATATCCCTGTCTTATCACCTCAAGTCTCATTCAGAGGCCACACCCTTCCAATTCCCTTGATTTTTTTGCTCAAGTGGAAAAAACATCTAATGGTACACATTTGTTTCTTCTTTGGGTTCTTATCTGTGAAGCTCTAGTTCACGGCCGGGCTGGTCTGGTTTTCATCCATCTAACTGGAGAGGTTATAGCAAGATGGACAGAAGTTTGGACATAGCAGTCTGGGAAAACGTCTTCCATAAACCTGACTTGATACATCTGTCCTGCTGGCAGCCGGAGGCCCACCAGGCTTCCAGCTGGCCCTTCAGCTCTTCCAGAAGGCTCCGTCAGATGAGGAGCTCCCTAATATCCTTCACTCTGGCAGAAGCAGGCTTCTTGCCCCAGATAGCCCCAGAGGGCTAGGCATATCACAGACCCAGGTGTGCCACGAGCAGTCTCTCACCACAGCAGGTACACGAGGAAGACATGGACATTCAACAGTGAGAATCAGAGTGGGAGGCCAGATTTGTCAGCCCTTGTTTCTTCAGACTGACATTCTCCTAAGAACACAAAAAATAGACCAGTAGAGTGATAAAGGAAAGTCAAATACTTAAAGTGATGGATACCCAGTTACACTGATTTGAGCTTTACAAATTATATGAATGTATTATCACATCACTGAGGATACGTGCACCCATTATGTATCAACTAAAAGTAAAGTTAATTTAAAAAACAGAGCTCCCACTTTTATCTTTGTCTAGTACTGCTAGGTGATAAAAGAACATAAAGCTAGGTTCCCAGTGTTCAGGCTTCTGAATAAATAAGTTCATTTTTACACAGAAGATCCAGCCTCGAATTTCACAGACTACATTTCCAAGCTGAAGTCCTCTGGCAGCAATCATTGACTTTAAGTTAGAAAATCTACCCATGCGCCCAAATGCCATGGTGTGAAACCTCCACCTACTAGAATATTAAGGAAATCCATTGCACTAACATCTCAGGGTGTGTGGCTGACCAGAGTGTTGGCCATAGGGGAGGAGGGAACCAGTCCAGGACAGGAAAGGAGCAGGGTGACACTTCAGGCCTGTGTCGCAGTTCTCCGCCACTTGGGTAAATTCGCTGAACTGAGAGGGTTTCCGGGGCCCACAGATCAAGCTCCTCCCACCGATGGCCTGTGGGTGCTTCCTGAAGGCTGGCTAGTGACTGTCGCACGGTTGTCCCGCACAGCACATTGCAGCCGCAACTCAAGGTACAGGGTGGCACTAGGAGGCGTCAGTCACTGCAATAATCTGGTCACCCAGCTTCTCTCTGCACCTTCTGGCACGTCTGGAAGGTCCGGAAGGAGGGGCTCCGGGCCCCAGCTGCCACAGGCATCGTAGGTGAAGGAAATACTTCATGGAACTCGATGACATTTTCTTTCTGTTTATTCTTTATGTTTTAATGGAATTCTGTGGTCCAGACTTGGTTTCAGGCTTCGTGCTCTCAGAGTCAGCTAAAGTACAAAGGGGGAAAAAAAAGAGAAAGTACTGGGAAAAATTAGATTCTTGATTTGTGTCCAGATGGTACTGGACAAAAATAGACTCAGAGATTCTCACTGCAAACTTGCCTCTGGTATGAAGCTTCCCCTACCCCCCTTCATTTAAAGTCTTCTTGGTAGAAGAGGGAATGGGAATGGGAAAAATACTGGGAACATTCATTTTTCTTTTTCCCAGCCATGTATTAAAAGGCTTGCACAGGTTCCGCTGAGGACTTCTGTGGAAGTCCAGGAGTCGCCCCATAGGCAGGCACCTGGGGCGATGTGGTTTTAACCAACTTGGAAGAGCCCCTCGGTGGGTCGGCCTGAAGGCAGGACGGAGATGGTGTGCTCTACAGGCAGTGTGTGACACACTGGGAAGCCCAGCAGCTGCTGGCCCGGCTCTGAAGGGCTCAACCCCAGCCCTGCCACGAGCGGGTCAGCCAACCCCACCTCCCCCGGTACTGTGTTCAGGCAACTCACGTCAAAGGGCACAAGCCCTGGGGTTCTGGGCCCGCCACCCGCAGGGAGCAGCAATATTTCACACAAGTGCCTTTCTCCTCCCCTCAGGAGCTCATGGGGCTTTCTTGGTGCCTGCTGGAAGGCCAGCTACAAAGTGAAGGGCTCACAGTCCTCTTTGAGGATAGTGTGGGGAGTCTTGAGGAAGTCCACCTGTCAGAAACAGAAGGTCTGAGAGATTTAACGTTAGGCTCACCTGAAATTCCACAGAGCATGAGCTTGATAACAAAACCAAAGTGACCCAGGGCCCTGCCCCAGACAGTTGGAAACCATACCTAGCGGTTCTCTTATCCCAAAGTGTATCCCAGAATCCTGTCATTCTTCCACGTTCCCTGGGAGCCAGCCCAGTCCATGAACCACTGCATAGGGTCCTGAAGTCGAGCCCAGTGGCGGTCAGCCAGATGCCAACAAAACGAGCAGTGGTCAGGTAGAAGTTACTTTTTTCTTCCCACAACTTTTTCACAGTTAGGTCTTCCTCCTGATGTTATATGGCCTTTGAGCCAAAAATCTGAGAGGTAGGGACCAGGCACATGTCAAAACCAAGAACCAGCAGACAATGCAAAGAAGGCACATCTCTTAAGGACAGACTGCCAAGTGACAGCCAGACCCAAGGCAACAGGGCTGCCACCAGCCCCATGACAGACACTGTGGGAGCCGCACAGCCCAGAACATTGCCTCAGGCACTGGGATTTAGACGCAGGAACCTCTTTATCCATTGCCTGCAGCCAGATCTGGGTTCAGGCCCTGATGTCTTTATTCAGAGCTTGAGGGTTTGAACTAAAAATCTTTAAACTTCCCTAACCCCCTTGACCTATGGGTTAGTGTTTTCTCAATTTCAAATCAGCATGTGGCCAGACCTCATTGCGGGCAATGCTATCCATATGTTTGAGCAGAGGAAGAATATTTTATATTTTATTGTGCTTTTTACTTGACAAAACATTTTCATACTTCTTCTATCATTTGGGCCTGAGAATTACTCTGTGAGGTAGAAAGAAAACGACTAGACTCCAAAGACCATTAGGCTCCATGCGGGGAGGTTTTGGGTTTCATTGTTAACTAAGCACTTAACATGTTGCCTGGTAGATATTTAGAGTAGATATTCAAATAAATATCTGCTGAATAAAGGGATGAATTGGTGGGTGTATGGGTGGGTGAGTGGATAGGTGAGAGAGGGGATGGATGAATGGAATTTGCCTCAGTTTTCAAGATGGAAACACACAATTCCAAGAATTCCCAATGCCACTTACTAGTAAGTAACCTTGTTCAAGTCTCGAAATCTTGTTTTCTCCATCTATGAAACAGTGATAATGATGTTGTTTCTGCTACATCATGGAAGAAAAGACAAACCCGTTCAGAGTCATAGTGATTAGGAAGAGAGCCAGGGTTTGAACCAAGATCTCCTGATTCCTAGGCCATTGTTTTTTCTAATGTACCTGGCAGAGAGAGGAATAAAACTGTTTATTGGGCGTTGATCTGTCAGGTACTGTCTTAGAACCTTTGAAATCCTCCTAACAGCCCTGTGGAACAAGTGTTATTATTATTCCCAATTTACAGGTGAAGAAACTACAACTCAGAAAAAGAAAAAGTGACTTGTCCAAGGTCCCACGGTCAAGTTGGAATTGAAACCTAGGTCTATGGATTTCCAAACCCAATTTTTCACTACCTGCTATATTTTCCGACTAGCTCATACGAAGTCCAAGGTTAAAGGTCTCCCAAGTTCTGCAACCACCCCAGAAACAGGATTGGCAATGCCAGAGGCTATAGTTTTGCAGGGTAGCAACCACCTGAGTGGTTACCACAGTTTTAGATCTATTGGCCAACACTTACAAGCAGCCTTACAAAGTTGGAATATTTTGGCTAAAAGCATGGCTCCCATTGCCACATTCTAGATCATCCACCTGCTCCTTGTTGCCCCAATTTCTTATTCTAGACAGTTTCATAAAAAACAGCAGGCAATGGTAATCTGTACAATCCTGATTCTACGGAATTGTTTATGGTCCAAAATACACTCAAAGTTTATGATGGTTTATTGTGGAAATCACAGTGTAGGAAAACCAGGAAGAAAATGAAAGCAGGGCTTAGTCTAAATCTTTTCATAGCCTTTCTATTATAGTAATTGGTTGAGATACCTTCCAGCCAGAAAGCAGGTACACAAAACAACTTAAGATTCAAAACACTGATTAAGAATGTTCCAATGTGGGTCACACCCATGCTTAGAAGGAAGGAAAAAAATGGGGTACAGGAGAAAAAAAACCAGCTTTAATCTTAGAACAAATGAAAACTCTCAATGGGTGGAACTCAAACAAGCTCATCTCCAAGATGTGTTTTTCTATTTGGCTACAATTTGTCACTTGTCAACTACAAATGATAAAGAACCTAGCCTAAATTAGTCTACGGCAAAATGTTAATTATGGGTCCATATAATGTAGCTGTCTAAAAGTGGGTTGTTATAGACTGAATGTTTATATATCCCTCAAAATCATATACTGAAGCTCTAATCCCCAGTGTGATGGTATTTGAAGGTGGGGCCCTTAAGAGGCTATTAGATTTAGATGAGGTCGTGAGGGTAGGGAACTCAAGATGGGATTGGTGTCCTTATGAGAAAGGAACTCTCTCTCTGCCCCTCTTTGGCCCTCTCTCTCTCTCTCTCTCTCTCTCTCTCACTCTGACCCTCTCTCCCTCTCTCTCTGACCTTCTCTGTCTCTCTCTCTCTCTCTCTCTCTCTCTCTCCCTCCTTCTCTTTCTGCTATGAAGATACAAGCAAGAAGGTAGCTACCTGCAACCCAGGAAGAGGGCCCTCACCAGAACCCAACAATATGGCATCCTGATCTTGGAGTTCCCAGTCTTCAGAACTGTGAGAAACAAATGCCTGGTCTATGGCAGTTTGGAATCTCAACTGAGCAGACTAACGTATGCCTAGCCTCCAGTATGGCTGTCATCATTACCCATTTATCTCTCCAAGCAGCTCAGCTCTACTTATTCTCTTAAGGCTCAATTGTCAGGAGCATAGGGCAGTCTAGTTAGGGGCCTCTCCTTCGGTCTCAGAAGTTCCAGCAAAATCTCACTGCATCGCGTTCATTCTGTCAGGACTACATGCCTATTCCTGAACCAATCTCTGCGGCTAGGGAATGGGATGTGTGGATTGCCTTAGGCCCTAGCCACAAGCTTCACCCTGTTGCTGTGGTTAGAGTACCACTCTAAGAACACAGAATGAGGTGAGGCAATCAAATCATCAAGGGACGTTGGGGGAAGTGCTGACGACGCAAAGAACACGTGATACCGAATAGCTCAGCAGAGTCTGGGTGGAGACCAGGCTAAATCTCAAAAACAAACCCCGGACCAAGAAAAGAGTGAAACAGCAAGAAAATGGATGCACACCAGCAGATGAAAGGCCGACTTATCCCAATAACCTTGTACACTGAGTTTGTTTTTCAGCCTTAAAATGCTTTTTCCCAAATTGTAAATTAAAAGAGGGGCGTTTGTTAAGATGAAAATTCATACCTCATGTGTTTTAAGCTCTGTAACTCGGTGTACTGGACTCTGTAAAAAGGTTGTTTATCCTACAGGAATGTTTTCTAATTAAGTCATTTACAGGTGTGTCTCACTCTACACTGTGCATTCATTCCTGAAATAGTGTGTGTAAACTGAATTTGGGGTTCTTTTTTTTTCAAATTTGGGGTACTGAAAGGGGCATGGCAAAATGCCTCTATGATATAAAAGACTCCCTCATTTTCTCTGTAAGTTTGAGTTGTGGCCCATAGGCTTTGTCTGAGTTGTGGCCTATGGGCTTTTTATAAAGTGGACCTCATAGTATCTACACATGCATGTCTGCATACACACATACACCACACACTCAGACACACAGACACACATACAGATATCCACAGGCTATTTAGCAATACCTGAAAGAGAAGCTTAAAATTTTTTTCCCTCAGCATCCTTTTTCCATCTGAGCCTATTCTTGTGGGAATAAATCTCCCCAAATTCACTTCCCCAGACTGTGTTCCTCCCCGGACAGCAAAGTCCACAAACAAATGGCCCTTCGGCAACTTGATGACAGAAAGACTGCAGAAACCAACACTGCCCAAGCCAACAACCAAAATTCTGTTTCAGTAATGTCTGTTTCCATCGGATCAAAGTTCAGGCTTCTGCACATCATGATGGTACCGATTAGCACAGCAGTCTGGCTAAATTAACTAGATTTTACCGGCAGAATCCAATCCACAGTGGTGGTGCCACAAGCACAGATGCCAAACGAGGCATCTGCTGTGGACTGTTCTGATTTCTTGATTTGGAAATTTTATTTGAACTGTTGATAAAAGCTGATATTCAGTCGGTACCGAACTAAACGTTGTGCTTATTAGGAATTTTCTCTCAAATAGGTTGAGAACTCAGAGGTTTCCTTAAGCCAGAATAACACATGGCAACATTTTAAGAGTTTAAGCTCTGCTGGGCTCAGTGGCTCAGCCTGTAATCCCGCACCTTGGGAGGCTGAGGTGAGTGGATTGCCTGAGCCCGTGGGTTCGAGACCCGCCTGGGCAACTTGGTGAGACCTCATCTCTACAATAAATCAAAAATCAGCCGGGTGTGGTAGCGTGTGCCTGTAGTTCCAGCTACTCAGAAGGCTGAGGCGGAAGGATTGCCGGAGCCCAGCAGGTCGAGGCTGCGGTGGCCGGGAGCGGCCGCTGCACTCCAGTCTGGGCAACAGTGAGACTCCAACTCAAAAAAAAAAAAAAAAGAATTTAAGCTCTATAACTCTATAACTGCTCATTGCCAGTTGAAAAGTTTTAGATATATAAATATGATCACGATATAAGCTGCTGAAAGCAACAAGGGCAAAAAGACATATTCTTAGCTCCTATATCGTAAGTCTCTCTTCAAGTAAAAATGGGGAGAGGACAAATTGCAAAAGACTTACAAGTGTTTGTTACTCATCATTTCATCATCCCCTACCACCCTCCTCAGGAAGGAAGCAGAGATGGTCTTTCCCGGGGGGAGAAGGTAACTCTCTACTTATCGTCATTTCCAGGGGCACTTGATCTTCAAACCAAGGAGCGTCTCCCTCAACTGCTATTCTGATGCTGAAGCTCTTTCTACGGGGTCACCTGCTCTGTTTCTTAGAGTAAAAGGCAACTGCTCCTAGGAAATGCTGGCCTAAAGTTACCAACATGAAAAGCAGTGATGTCAGAGCCTTCCCTGAGAGGCAGTATTGATGATATAGGGCGTTTGTTATGAGATCTCACCTAGTCCTCCAGCTAACTTTACAGAAATGCATGTTATTATTAATAGCTTTTTACAGATGAGGAGACTGACACACACACACAAGTACAAATAAAAACCTTTCCTGGGCTACACACGGTCTTGAGAAGCAAAAGGGTTGGGAAGGGACAGAGAACTAGGAAGACAGGTAAGCTTCACCTGCTTGACCATTGCTCCTAGGGAGAAGTCCTGAAACAAGTCACAAGCAAAACTCTGTTTTCCCAGTAAGAGAAAGGGGACCCAACAAGGCACGGGATGGAGTGGGGGCAGAGGGTTCCCAGCAAGTGATGGACAAGCCATGTGCCCAAGTGAGTAAACTAGTCAGCCAGCTGGCATCTTCCCATAGCAAGTCCCAAGGTGAAAAAGAAAACAACCACAGGATTCTCCCTTACCTCTGTCTACTGTGAATAACCCACTGACCTTTCACGCTCGTGGCCTGAATGTTGAGAGATGTGACAGACAGGAAAGGGGCTCCCTACGGGCCTTGCACAGAATTAGATGGCAGATAGAATTGAGTCCAGGACTGAGAATTAGGGTACCTGAGACCCTCCTCAGGCCTCCCGTCACTGTTATACACCTTGAAGACTGCCATATGTAATATATTTAAGTAAATGGAACATTCTCACGTGTGCTCATTGCCAAGAATTTTCTCTTGATAGCTATGTTTTTGCTTTGTAATCCTAAGCCAGTTCCACCTTGCAAAACCCTAGTGCACCCTGGATGGGACAGATCAGGAAATTGCTGATTTCATTCTGCGTTTCCCCAGACAGCTGACCCACCTGTGCAGGTCTGATATGTTGGACCGGAAAGCACTACGACATCCCAGGAATCCAGATGCTCCTTATTAAGATATTTCAAGTTTGTGCTGTTAAGTTAATTTGTCCAATTACAAGGGGGGAAATGGACACTGATAGCTCTCTTTGCAATTTCCCACACTTCAGGGGATCAAAATCCCTTCCAACATACTAGGGAGGGTATGTAGTTTGACTATCTTTCAATGGGTTTTAGAAACCAGTAGCTCAGGCCTTTAATAGGCCTTTACTGAGCAACTACTATGTGCTTGGCCCAGGGACCGCTGTTGGGCCCTCCGTGCTCCCACAGGAGACAGATACCAGACAAATCATGACAATGGCAAGTGGCCAGTTTATAACAGGAACAGACATATCTGGCACCATGGGAGCAGAGTGTGGGATTCAAGGCTGCAACTGAGGCTGACGAGTCAATGAAGTGCTAGCCATAACAGAACAGACGGGTTTCATCTGCACTCTGGGATCCATTTGTCACTCAGATCCAAAGTGATCAATTTTTTAGGATGCTTCCTGAAAAAATGAGCTCACAGCACCCATCACACATCATTACATCTAGGGAAGTTTCTACAGGGATGGAAGCAGATACTTCAGGGCCCCTGAGCTTGTGGGAGGGTAGGGGGGAGGTGTCTCCTCTGCAGGCCTCCTCATGCTGAGGTCTGGAGACCTTGGGGGTAGTGAAGGGGCCAGAGGAGAGTGAGTGCTGGCCAGTTTGCCCAATGTGCAGTCATGCATTTATGCATTTATTCAGGACTCGATTCTCTAAACATGTATGGTGTGTGGCCAGGCATGGTTGCTCATGCCTGTAATCCCAGCAATTTGGGAGGCCACGGTGGGAGGATTGCTTGAGTCCAGGAGGTCGAGACCAGCCTGGGCATCATAGCAAGACCCTATCTCTACAAAAACTAAAAAAAAAAAAAAAAAATTAGCTGGGTGGCACATACCTGTACTCCCAGATTCTTGGGAGGCTGAGACAGAAGGATCGTCTAAGCCCAGGAGTTCGAGGCTGCAGTGAGCTGTGATCATGCCACTGCACTCCAGTCTGGGTGACACAATGAGACCCCAACTCAATGTGTGTGTGTGTGTGTGTGTGTGTGTGTGTGTGTGTATGCACACGCATGCACACATGTGTTTTCTGTGTGCCAAACTCTGATCTGGGGCTTGGGGCTGAAACAGGACAAAACCCACTTCCCCATGAAGCGTACACCCTAGTGCAGCGAATCAGTCAATAAATAAGAACAACAAGTTCTTATTTGCTGTTCATCACTGTGCCAGCCCTGTTCTACCTGCTGTCCATATCTCGTTTTCACCACCAGCCTATGCAGTAGGCACTGTCATCAACCCTATTTGACAGACAAGGAAACTGAGGCACGGAGACGTTAAGTTACTTTCCCAAGGGCCCTAGCTAGGAAGTGGAGGCATGGCGAGTTTGAATCTAAAATAATGCAGACCTCAGGCTTTCAGCAATTACACGGTGCCACAAAAATAATCAGTCAGTTATATGCTGTATTAGAAGATGATAAGTTCAGTAGAAAAAAATAAAGCAGAGAAGCGGGAGAACGAGCCCGGGGATGTGGTGGAGAGAGAGGGTAGTTTGTATTTTCAGTGACAGTGGTCAGAAGAATCCTCACTCTGAAAGGGGTGCTTGAGCAAAGACTTGAAAGAAGTGGTGGCGGAAGCTATGCACGCACCTAGGGGAAGAGCATTCCCAGCGCCTAGCAAGCGCAAGGGCGCGGCAGGGAGCATGCTTGCAGTGCTGAGGGAGCGAAAGTGGCGGGAGGGGGAAGGTCGAATGAGGTGGGATCAGAGGGGACCCTGACGAGGAGGATGTGGGCTATCTTCTGAGTTACATGGGAAGCTGGGGTGGCCGTTATGCTCTTGGCTGAATATCTCCATCCCGCTCCCTCTGGCCGCGTGACAGGCTTGCCTTCCGGGTCCCTCTGAAGCTGTCTGTGGCCATGTGTCTTGCTCAGCCAACAGCACGGAGCAAAGGGGATGTGGTCACCCTCAGGCAGAGTTTTTAAGAACCATTGTGAGAAGGGCGCCATCCAGGTCCCTCCTTCTGGCGATCACAGGCGTTTCCCTCAGGGCCTAGCCCCCGGGTGACCACGGTGAGCAGAGCCCTTCTGTCATCCTCCACGGGACAGGTAGTTTCGGTGAGAACCAGGCTTTGTGGGGTTAAGTCGCTGAGATTTTGGTGTTTCTTGCTAGCTCAGCATACATGTAGCCCAAAGTGATGGCTACAGGTTCCACGAAAGGGTTTTGGGAAGGGGAGTTTTAGCTGGATCATTCTGACGGGAGCTGGTATTCAGCGTAGACTGAAAGGAGACAGACTTGGAAGCAGAGAAAGCTATTGAGCGAGTATTGCTATAATCTAGGTGAGAGACGAAGATGATGGTCTACTGGATCATGGTAACACCAGGGTCATGAAAAGTGATCATATTCTGAATATATCAAGTAGAACCACTAGGATTTGCAAATGAATCAGATATTGGGTGGAAAAGAAGGGAATCAGAGGTCGCCTCAAGGTTTTTGCTGTGGACAATGCGAGAAATAAGAAAGCTCCCACCCTCCAAACCTCCTTCTCTAGACACACACACACACACACACACACACACACACACACACACACACTTAAAAACAAAAAAAAACCAAAAACACCCTGCTCTCAATTTGGCAGGCAAAATGCCTGAAATCCCACCATTAAAGATTAATTACTAGTAAACGTGTCACTTAGGGAAGCCAAGGTGGGAGGATCACTTGAGCCCAGGAGTTGGAGGCTGGCCTGGGCAACACAGCAAGACCTCGTCTCTACAAAAAAACAAGAATAAGTTAAATTAAATTTAAAAATAAACAAGAGTCATTTCTCTTGAATAAGCATTGCCCTTTGTAGGCAGTTTATTTCCAAATAAACAGACCCACTTGAGAGGTTACCTTATTGTGGATCAATTTATTTTAGCAACTGACAATTCAAAGCAACACTTGAAATTATCTAGTCCTAGCCTCTTGCTTCATTTGAAGAAATGGAGGTCCAGAGAGATAAATGATCCTGCCCAAGGTCACGTAGAAAATTTGAGTCGAGCTGAAATCCAAAGAGGGAGATTTCTGACCCCTAGGGCAGTGCTTTCCTTCCTGCTTCATGTCCGGTCTGAACTGGGGTGCCCCCGGGTGTGACTTGGAGGGGATTCAGGGAGGAGAAGGGTCTCACTCCGTCACCCAGACTGGAGTACAGCGGCCGCTCCCGGCCACCGCAGCCTCGACCTGCTGGGCTCCAGCGATCCTTCCGCCTCAGCCTTCCAAGTCGCTGGAACTACAGGCGCGCACTACCATGCCCGGCTAATTTTTGTTGTTGTTGTTGTTTGTTTTTTGTTTGATATATTGTAGAGATGAGGTCTCACCAAGTTGCCCAGGCTCGAACCCGAGGGCTCAGGCAATCGACTCACCTCAGCCTCCCAAAGCGCGGGATTACAGGCTGAGCCACCGAGCCCGGCTGGAGAAGAGTGTTTTTTAAGAAGTGTGGAGACCAGTTCAGAGGAGGTCTCTGGAAGCATCTTCCCTTAAGACTGCAGATACTTCTATCACGCTAACCTTGACTTCACTGATCCGGATCAGACCAAACCTGAGAAGAAAAATTATTCAAAGGAACTAAAAAAAAAAAAATGTCCTTCTGTGTGCGGTGTGTGTTTGACATCTACAAAGCATGAGGCACATTCAGGTCCCTTCCTCCCTCTGTCTTACTCGGTGTCTTCCTGCCCTGCCAGCTTTGTGCCATGCTTCCTGCAAAGCGTTCTTTGAGCTTCTCCCTATGGGTTAGGCACAGCTAAAAACAGACAGTGCCAAAACGCCTCTTGGTATCCTAGCACACTGTATCCTAGCACACCAACTAGAATCGTTTGTGCTAGGCACTTCTGTGTCATACTTTAAATTCGCAAAGTGCCCGACCGTAATTCTTTATTAGATTTTTATTATTAGTTGTACCTTTTAAAATAGCTATTTGAAACTATTAACATTGGAACCCTTCTCTGGCTTTTTGCAAAGCTTGGACAATGCCCATTTTTAGTGACTATTGTTGCAGACTTGCTCTGGGGTCTAGGGAAACCAAACCACCTTTTTAGGTAGTTAGTGACTGGAGATTTCCCAGCAGCGGCAGAGTGGTGAGAGGCGACAAGGAGGGTTAGACCTGAATCTCCTCCTCTAAGACAAAGGAGAAAAAAGCTGCAAAAGAGATTCACAGCCTTCGAGGCCAAATAGCAACCCTCAGAGCTATCAGCAGCCAGAGGGACAGCTTGTGATGGTTACCGGGCTCTAAGTATTAGAAAAATGTGTAGAATAAAGTGAAATTGTGTAAACTTTTCCTTCTGAAATTTAAATGAATATCTGTGTTATATAAGAGTGCTGAAAAGTATATCAACCCCTATAAAAATGTTAACTAAGATGAAATGTTTCCAATGACTTTGTTTTCATTGGAAAAGAAATGTCCCCATGAAAAGGCATCTCTGTGCCTCCTTCTTCTGTCGAGAGATCTGAAAATTCTGCACTTGATGTACAGAGTAACCCTCACTTTCCTCCAATGCAAACCAATTTTGTCTTTCCCTGCACATGTGCGAGAAGTGTGGAAAGATCACTAAAGCCACAGTTGGAACAATGTGACATTGTGCACTGTTCCTGGACACACGACCTGTTTCATATATTAACTGCATTCTAAACTCCATTGATGACAATGCCATATGTGCTTTCTTCAGTTTTTGCCCCTATATATACCTTTATTTTGCCCTAACAGATCCCAGCTGTTATTAAAGAACACGGCTTAAGTCCCATTATGACAAGATTTCCCTATAACAAATAATCCCAAACAATGGCCCATTTCTTGGAATAATTTTGCTCAATTAAATTTAATGACTATTTTTTGGAGACAACTTCTTCCAAGGACTGGACTCAGTTCTGCTGATGCGGAGATCAAAAAAAGAGAGAGAGAGAAAACGCTGAATACCTGATACCCGATCTCAGAGGGCTTAATATTTGAAATGACAAAATTCCAGCGCAACAAAAGAACTGTGGTTATATCCCTTGCACTTTATTCTGATGGGACCTAATATCGGGTTTCAAGTGGGGATGGGGGTTTTTAAGGAATTTTTGATTATTTTTTTCTTCTTCCGTTTCTGCAGCATTTTGTCAGGGCACTATGATTTCTTGGTCCTGTCAGCAGGAGAGGAGTTCTTCATCTCCCTCTATCGTAACATCGATTTATTTCCAAAGAAGACTAAGGAGGCCTCCTTGTCGCTTTAACTATGCCAATCAGGTCTGACAGTGTGATACAGACACTGATACCACACAACTGAATTCGAATTTATCTGCACCAAAGTTCACATCAGACGCGGAGTTGAAGCCAAGTCTTTGCCCCATCCTGCTGCCTTGGTAGCAAAGTCGCTCTTTATTTAATCTCTGTTTAGTGGAACTACGTCACACATAAGAACTTTTCTTCTCGGGCCTCTTGTGCAAGCATTTTTTCCCTCGCCACAAAATGCTTTTCTTTTTTAAAAAAATGAGCTTGTTGCTCCAACCAGCTTGGTATCTGGCTCTGGGTCCAGAGCTTGAGGGTAACTGGTGAGGTTTAAATGTGTTTCTGGATTCTGCGGTTTCAAAGTGGTTATTCTTTCCAAACCAGGGTGGGCCCTCTGCAAAACTGTCAAGTTAGCGAAGCCTGCCTCTCCCCCTGGTGGGGCTGCTTTCTTGAAACTCCTAGCTTGAGCAGAAGGAAATGTGTCCACGGAATCAAAGAACGACCCCTGGACTGAGTACTTGCTATGTGCCAAGAAACACTGCAAGGTGCCTTACCTGAATTATCTTGTTTAAACCTCCTGGCTGGGCGTGGTGGGTCATGCCTGTAATCCCACCACTTTGGGAGGCTGAGACGGGAGGATCGCTTGAGCCCAGGAGTTTGAGACCAGCCTGGGCAACATAGTGAGACCCTCTCTGTTAAAAAAAATTAAAAACTAAAAAACCAGCCAGGCATGGTGATGTGCAGAAGGATCGCCTGAACCCAGGAAATAGAGACTGTGGTGAGTTGTGATGGTGCTGCTGCACTGGGGGTAGAGTGAGACCCTGACTCAAAAGAATAAATAAATAAATCAGCAAGCAAACAGACAACCCTTCTGACATTTCCATACGCAACCCTAGTAGGGATCATCCTCCTCGGAGGAATCTGAGACCCAGAGGTTGAATAAGTTGCCCAAGGGTGCAAAAGTAGGAATTGACTGAGAGGCAGGCTTGACTCAAACCCAGGAAAAAGAACTTCGAAGTCCACCGGCCAACCTCTACCCTTCTACAGTTTTCTTTTCTTTTCTTTTCTTTTTTGAGTTGGAGTCTCGCTCTGTCGCCCAGACTGGAGTGCAGCGGCCGCTCCCGGCCACCGCAGCCTCGACCTGCTGGGCTCCGGCGATCCTTCCGCCTCAGCCTTCCAAGGAGCTGGAACTTCAGGCGCGCGCGACCACGCCCGGCTACTTTTTTTTTTATTTATTGTAGAGATGAGGTCTCGCCAAGGTGCCCAGGCGGGTCTCGAACCCGCGGGCTCAGGCAATTCACTCACCTCAGCCTCCCAAGGCACGGGATTACAGGCTGAGCCACCGAGCCCAGCTCCTTCTATAGTTTTCTATCAAACTCCAGCCACATAAATTAAGCTACATGCTATGAAAGCGTGTTATTTTTTTTTAAGATAAGGAAGAAAAATTGGGGGCAAAAATATATAATTCAGCTTCAACCAAGTAATTCACAGTCCTCCTGTGACATTAGAAAAGCCCAGGACTCACTTTCTCCCTGGGCCTTGAGCTACTTGCTGGAGACCCTGCCGTTGTGGACCCCACAGGGTACAGACCTGGTCGGTGGGGCCAGAGAGGCCTGTCTGTCGGAAAAACGACTTCCCCTAATGCACTTCTTTCTTAATTAAAATAACATCTTGAAAGTAAAATTATACAGTGTGTAGAATAAACAGTACAACAATAGCTGTGGTGATTGATCTGTCAGAGATTGCATAATGGGATGCTAATAGGAAGAAATAAACTCCTGCTGAAGATCAAAGTCATCTCTGCACATGGGGAACTTTTAAAATTAGAATGCGGATAAATGAACCTCCATCCTGGGGAGGTGGGGGAAAGCAGAATGAGGGAGAAAAGACAGTCTGAGGACATCCCAAAGCCCAGAGGAGCTGGGAAGAAGTGTTCTGGTCTGAATCCTCGCCTCCTGCTGTCCCCACGCATCTGGCAGCCTCTCTTTTTTTTTAACCTTGTGACAGTCGCTCAGGCCTTTTTTAGTCTGCTGAAGTGCTGCTATGATCCCATCAAGCTCAGCCCATGAAAAGGCACGTGTGTGGGGGGGGTGTGGGGGTGGGTGTGCAAGGGGGCATGCGTCCCTGGGGACGTAGTGAAAGAGGGCTGCACCCGAGTCTGTGCAGGGCACTCACTACACAGGCCCTCTTATATGCCTTATTGGCAGGTATCATCTTAATTTACAGGCGTAGCACTCCATAAGTGAAGGAACTATGATTAGGAACCCAAATCTTCCTGGTTCTAAAGCCTAGGCTGTTTTGCTTCTCTTGGGAAAGAGCATAGGCTAAGAAAGTATGATTACCCAGAAAGGCAAATAAACCATGGAAGAGTATGCGTGTAAACATATGGTTAAGCAACAATTAAGAATGGAGTCCCTACTGTGTGCAGTCATGGTGTTAGGAGCTGGGGATGCTATGGTCCCTGCCACCCCAGGCAGTAGCTTGTGAAGGGGTGGGGGAAGGGAAGGAGGCCAAACAAGCAGATGGGCCTTTATGATGCGGCATGAAGAGTGTGTGGAGACCCAGCTGGAGGGATGATGGCGCCTCGGAGGATATTTAACCCAGACTGGAGCTGCAGAGGATACCTGATCTCAGAGATGAGGTGGGGTCAGCTTAGGGAAGGGAACGCAGAGCAGAGAAAATGTCCCAGGAAGAGGAAAGCACGTGTGCAAAGGCCCAGAGATGTGACGGAATGTTACCTGTGAATAACCGCAAAACCTATGTCCACTGACCTTACGCTTCCCCCAAGAGCTCCTTCACTCAATTTACAAATGACCTCTCCCAACTTTTGAGTCAGTTCTGATGCCCACTGAAATGCAGATACCCCTGCAAGAACCAATGAACTTCCATCAGTTTTACCTCAATGCCCGTGAGTATCCCAGGCCATTTCCTGTGGGTAAGATTGAGACCTGAGGGTGACCAAAGGTCTTTCAGAGTGAGACAATTTTTGCTAGACTCAGAATTTGGCAGAGGTTGAAGTCCTGCTCTAACCAAGCCTCTTGTCAAATAAGGGGTGATGCACATTTCCCGTCTGCTATGCAGCAGCCCAGCCCGAATTCCATGCTGGGGGACACACCACCAGTACCTGAAAGGGGTCCTGGGAGCTCCTCACTGGTCCCAAAGGCTGCTGACTTAACCGGAATACAGCTCTGGACCAGGCGGGGCTGCAGGAGCACAGCCAAAAGTCATGGAGGAAATCAGCTGGCCAACACACCCGCACGATGGAGACCGTCTTCTTAGCTCCTACCATACTGACAAAAAATGATTGGTTCTTGAAGAATTCTCCCAAATGTTAGTCAGTAAGGTGTGGTACTGAGGTCATGAGCTTTCCAGACCATCTTAGCCCATTTGTGTTGCTAGAAAGAAAAACCCAAGACTGGGGTAATTTACTAAGCAAAGGTGTTTACTTCGCTCACAGTTCTTCAGGCTGTACAAGGACCATGGCGCCAGCTTCTGCTTCTGGTGAGGGTTTCAGGAGGCTTCCACTCATGGCAGAAGGTGAAGGAGAGCTGGAGAGAGGAAAGGGTAGTGCCAGACTCTCGTAAACAGTCAGAATCTCAAAGGAACTAATAGAAGAAGTCACTCGTGACCCCAAGGACAACACCAAGCAGTTCACGAGGGAGCTACCCTCTTGACCCAAATATCTCTCACACGGGCCCCACCTCCAACACTGGAGATCAAATTTTAACATGAGGCTTGGAGGGGACAAATATCCAAACTGTATCACCGACCAACAGACTAGGTTATTGGCTAGTTCGTTTCAAGCTGGTTACTCAAAGCCTGTCAGCTTCAATGCATTCATTTACTGAGGACCTATTATACTTCAGGTATTAGGATGGGGACTAAGAGTTTAAAGTTTTTAAAAATTATATAGTTTAGTGAGGATAGCAGATGGTTGCCTATTGTACAAATGGAATAAGGAGTGTGTGTGTATATATATATATTCTCCTTGGCATTTCCCAGCTGTGTGACCTCTCCCCATTCTGCCAGAGGCCTGTGTTTTTCATGGGTACCTTTGAGATTGTTGCAGCTGGAATGCAAAGGAAAAGAGCTCATATTCAGCTTTCCACGACCAGATTAGTATTTCTCGTCCACAGCAAGACAATGGTTTAGAAAGCAAGGCATCCTCATGGGGGGAAAAGCAGGGGGTTTTCTGAATTTCTTAAGTTCCTGTAGAGTGTCAAGAGCCAAGTTCAGAGGACGGATCATAGAGTTTGCTATAAGATTCTGGTAGAGGGAACTCAGGATGCCACGTAAGGGAAGTTCTAACTTATCCACCAGGGTCCTCAATTTCCCCCTGTGCCTCAAGGTGGGGCATGAGTATCACGGAAATAAACAGGTAGGAGGGGACCAGGGAACACTAGAGCAAGTAGTCTGTATCCCTGGGCTGGAGTGGCGCCAACTTTGTGGAGGAGTGAGAGTACGGCTCTGAGGGAAGGTAGGTCCTCAGTAGAGACTCTGAAATGGTGCCACTGGCTCTCTTCCTCTGAGTGCAGTGTGCTGAGACTGCTAGTTTCAACACCATTCCCAATCTCCAAACATATATGAGGGGGACCCAAAAACACCAGAATGAACTTTTGGAGGGCAGTCTCCTTGTAGGGCAGGCTTCCCTTGCTAGGTAAGTGTCCTAGGAACCCATCGGCATCCATGTACCAGCCAGTGTTGTTGTGAAGGACGGTGCTCAGCTTCAGTGAATTACTTTTTTGGAGATTCTTTCCAATTTCATGATGGGTGATTTATGAGCACATCTGTCCACACCGTGCTGAGTGTTCAGCAGTTTTTGACAAAAACAGCATGACCCCCATGCCCCACCCTCCCTATTCAACCAGTCTCACCCCGAGGGACTCATTTTTGTTTCCTCAGATACAAAAAGTCCTCAAAGGGAAACATTTTGTTGACACGGAAGAGGTGAAACCAAAAAATGGCAAAACGCTAAAAGGCATCAAAATGGTTGAGTTCACCAACTGTTTTGAGCAGTGGAAAAAGAATTGATAGGTGTATTACATCAAACAGAGAGTATTTTGAAGGTGACTAAGTTTAAACATGTAAGAATAAATACACAATTTCTTATAAATAAGTTCCAGTGTTTGGGGGGTTCCCCCTCATACGTTGTACATACGCCCTTCAATGTTTCTCTCTCCCTCACCTCTACCTCCAACCATCCCTTGCTTCCTGAGGCATTCTGTGACGCTCACAATTGGTTGTGCATATCTCCTCCGCACGCTGAGCTCCCCGTGCCCAGATCAGGCTACGGTCGTCATCATTTACCTGGTCCGTGACGACCAGTCCCAGGTGGTCTCCCTGCATTTGGCTCCACCCTCTGTAATCCAGGCCCTCCTTGACAACCCCCATGACTGCTCCAGCTTCATCTCCTGCCACTTCATGTCCCATCACTTCCGTTTCGCCCTGGCATGCCTTTGGTTCCCTCAGTCTCAAACGATGCCCTTCCCAACATTCT
>CAUYQG010142220.1:0-15971 GCA_963574415.1 Tarsius wallacei
TATTAGCTGGGCGTGGTAGCACATGCCTGTAGTTCCCGCTACTTGGAAGGCTGAGGCGGAAGGATCGCCGGAGTCCAGCAGGTCGAGGCTGCGGTGGCCGGGAGCGGCCACTGCACTCCAGTCAGGGTGACAGAGTGAGACTCCAACTCAAAAAAAACAAATGTAGATTTTGGGTCAGACATGGTGGTTTACGCCTGTAATCCCAGCACTTTGGGAGACCGAGGCAGGAGAATCACTTGAGCCCAGAAGTTCAAGACCAGTACCGGCAACATTACAAAGACCTTGTCCCTACAAAAAATAAAAAAAACCAGGTGTGGTGGTGAGCCCCTTGTAGTCCCGGCTACTGCAGAGTCTCAGGGTAAAGGATGACCTGAGCTCAGGAGGTCGAGGCTGCAGTGAGCTGTGATTGTACTGTTGCGCTTAAGCCTGGGCGACAGAGTAAGACGCCAACTTAAATAAAACAAAACAAACCCTGCAGATTTCAGGGTTTCAAGCCCAGAGTTTTGGATTCAGTAGGCCTGGTGGGCTCAATCATTTGTATTTCTTTTTGTTTGTTTGTTTTTGAGTTGGAGTCTCACTCCGTTGCCCAGGCTGGAGTGCAGTGGCACCCTCACTGCCACCCCAGTGTCGACCTGCTGGGCTCCGGCGATCCTTCCGCCTCAGCCTTCCAAGTAGCTGGCACTACAGGTGCGCGCTACCATGCCTGGCTAATTTTTTGATTTACTGTAGAGATGAGGTCTCGCCAAGTTGCCCGGGCTGTTCTTGAACCCGTGGGCGCAGGCAATCCTCTCACCTCGGCCTTCCAAAGGCTTGAGCTACCATGCCTGGAAATAATTTGTATTTCTTTTTTTTTAAAAGCAAGATTTATTGAGAGGACAGAAAAGCTCCCACAGTGGGAGAGGACCCGAAGGGGTTGCCTGATAATTTGTATTTCTAATGCTCAACACTGCTCGTCCAAGGACCACATTTGAGACTCACCGATCTGAGGGGTGGGAGGGTAGTTGGGCTGGACATGGGGTAGTAGCAAGTGGAGCTGGTAGGTGCTTGGTATTGTGGGTACACAGGGTTTATAATGCTGCTCTTCTTTCCTTTGGAAAGCTCCACAGGGAAAAAAAAAAAAAGTGTGTGTGAGTGTGTATGTGTGTGTGTGTGTGTGTGTGTGTGTCTAGGTCTAGCTTTCCAGCACTTCCAACACCGCCTCCTTGGCTCAGGCTAACGTCCTCTTGTCTGGGTCATTGTGGCGCCTCCTAACTGGTCTCCTTGCTTTTTATGACCTTGAAAGCTCTGGGTGGTGTGGCCTCTGTTCCCTCCATGTAGCTTCAGACACACTGACCTCTTTGCTGGTCCTTGCACATGTCAGGCATGCTTCTGCCTCAGGACCTTTGCACATGCCCCTCTGGGTCTATGGTGCCTCCCCCTCGCTCCATTCAGCCGTCTCTCTCTCTTCCTTCAGGTCTGCATTGAGATGTCATCCTTGGCAGCGAAGCCTTTTCAGACAACACGATCTAAAATGTCACCCTCCCCCGGCTCTCCTTTCGTCGTAGCCCCTTTCCGGCCCACTTTTCTCCTTTGCTTAGATCACTGTGCACCCTGGTCGGGCGCGTGCAGGCTGCCTGCCCCTTCCGGGTTGTGCCCCTGCCCCCGCCTCCCACCCAGCCTGGCTCCGCCTCGCCTGCTGTAACTTCTCCATTCATCACTCCCGTCCCTCCTTGGCCACTGTCAGACGCCGGCCTTGGCTCCACTTTGGTGCGGGCGATTTCCGCCTGGCTCACCGCCAGGATGGCAGCCACCGTGAACACGGAGACGTGTTCACCGAGTGACTAGCTGACCTGGGGGGCAAGAGAGCTGGGGGATTAAATGAGAGGGCTTTTCCCAGCAAGCCAGAGACTCATGGCCGGTGGGAGAGGAGGCAGGAATGTTGTCACGTGGAAAATCCTGCGGGAAATGCCACAGAATGTGTGGAAGACGGAAAGATTCGGTCTATTTTTGAGACATCAAGTAAGGAGGGACAGAAGTCGCAAACGGGTAAGCCCGATGCAGCGTGCAGAGGTGTGTGCCTGGCCCACGTGGAGCTTAAAATACACTGGGATGGGTTGCCGGCGCTGGAGAACCGGGAAGGTCCTGTTCTCAGAATGCAACAGCCTTGTGGCCCTGGACTGGCCTGCAGGGCTGGTGGCGCTGGCTGCAGCTGACCATCTGCCTGTCCATGGCGGGTGTGTGCTCCGGCCACCCACAGCCCTGCCAGCAGCTTCATTCATTCATTCATTCCCTGCCCGGTGCCTGTAGGCATCTGATTTGTCACCTCTGTTTTGGAGCACAAAAAGAATTTCTTTCTTTAAACCTAATGCAGAAGAAGCTGTGGTTTCAGGACAGGGTAGGGGGTGATTCTGGAGCAGGCCTCCCGGGAGCAGGCCTCTGTGAGCGCTGGAGACGAGCAGGAAGGCCAAGAGGGTGGGATGGTCCTTCCTTACACATTGGAGCGGTCAGAGGGAGACTTGGAGTAGAAGCTCTGCAGAAAGGAGACTTACTGGGGAGACAGTCTGCAGGAAAGTCAGGCTTTTTTTTTTTCCTTTGTAGTCGGAGTCTCACTCTGTCTCCCAGGCTGGAGTGCAGTGGCACGATCACGGCTCACAGCAGCCTCAAACTCCTGGGCTCAGGTGATCCTTCCACCTCAGTCTCCTGACTAGCTGGGACTACAGGTGAGCACCACCATGCCCAGCTAATTTTTTGATTTTTTGTAGCAATGAAATCTTATTTTATTGCCCAGGCTGGTCTCAGACTTCTGGGCTCAAGCAATCCTCCTGCCCCAGCCTCCCAAAGTGCTGAAATTACAGCTGTGAGCCACCGCGCCCAGTGTGAGTCAAGGCTTTAGGAAGACTGACTCCCATGTGAGAAGGTAACCACATGTGAGGGCTGAATTGTGTCCCCCCAAAAAATATACTGAAGTCCTAACCCCCAGTACCTCAGAAGGGGACCTTATTTGGAGATAGAGTCGTTGCAGCAGCAATGTTGAGTTGGGGTCGTATTGGAGTAGGGGGCCCCTAATCCAGGGTGAGTGCCGTCCTCATAAGATGACAGCCATGTGACAACAGATGCACAGGGAGAGGATGGCCGGATGACAACAGAGGCAGGGGCTGGAGTGACGAAGCCACAAGCCAGGGAGTGCCAGGGACTGCCAGCAACCCCAGAAGCTGGAGGAGGCAAAGAGAAGCCCCCCCTCTGGGTTTCATAGGGAGTGTGACTGGCCAGCTAGATTGTAGACTTGTGGCCTCTGAACCTGAGAGGGAATCCACTGTCACTGGTTGAGGCCTCACCTTTGTTTACGGTGCGTCTGTTTGTGGTGGAGAAAACAGCATCTCCGCACGTGATTATCGTATCCTCAAGGTTGTAGCCTGTTTGAGGGGCCGCACTGTGTAAGTCAGGGATAAAGCTGTTTTTATTAGGGAGTCAATCATTTACAGGATTGGAACAGAATAGGTGGCACTGTTGCGTTTTGTTGTTTTTTTTAAATATGAGAATGAAAAGTCTTTTTTTTTTTTTAACTTGTGTGTGCTTAATTTTCCCAGTGACAGGGACGTGAAGGCCATGCTTGTCATCGGCCATGCAGCCGGGCCAGGGGTCGGTTTGTTCCTGCAGCTTCTGCTGGGTCGTGTCCCCATCCCCAAAGTGTGGGTTTGACCACAGCGCTTTGTTGAGCAATTTCCTGCCGTTTTATTTTATTTGGTCAGGTTGATGTGTGCGGCTGAATGAATTCACAAAGGCTCCCTTGTCTCATGGTTGACAAAGTGAGAACCAGGTAATTTGAAGGCTTACGGGTTCTGTTGGAAGGCTTTGTCAAGCTGCTGGGGTTGACATCGATATTTCTATGTCAGGATTATTTTATGGCATTTATCAGCCCATCACCTGTGATGTGGCACCAAGGAATGCTAGTTTACTTCCCGGTGCTGCCCACACACCTGTCGGCTGGGAAGATGTGTGGCCATGCACGTGGCCTCCGTTTCTGCCTGTAAGGCTGGGGTTTCACAGGCCACAGAGCAGGGAGCAGACCCTCTTCACTGGAGGACATGGTAGACACTTGGCATAGCCCCTGTACCTTAACAGTGGGGATGTGTCACTGCCTCCGAGCAGGTGGGGGGAGGGGCTGATGCTTGAGCAGAGGAAGGAGACCTATGGGCCAGAAGAAGTGGGCCGTGTCCATCTGTGAGTCCCAAAGAGGGACACGTCCTACTTCCCAGAAACTGTGAGTGTGGTACCTTCCATGGCAAAGGCGACTTTGCTGATGTGATAAGGACCCCGAGAGGGAAGATCCTGGATTATCTAGGTGAGTCACGGATGCTTAAAGCTGGAAGAGGGAGGCAAGAGAGGGGGTAAATGTAGATGCAGGGACCAGAGTGCTGCCACTGCTGATCTGAAGCAGGAGGGGCCAGGAGCTAAGGAATGCAGGCTGCCTCCAGGGGCTGGAGAAGGCAGAAACAAAGTCCCTCCCAGAGCCTTTGGAGGGAGTGCAGTCCTACGGCGCCTTCATTTTAGCCCAGTGAAACCCACATCAGCATTCTGCCTGCAGATCTGTAAGACTGTAAATTGGCATTATTTTAAGCCACTGTGTTTGTGGCCATTTGTTACAGCAGCAAAGGAAACTAATACCTCATATGCCATTCTGCCAGTTCGCTCAGCTGCCGTGTTTTGGGCACAGGTTGATGGACAGTGTGGGACTGCGATGGAATTCTCAGCCCTTTTCTAAGGCACCCCGAGACTCTCATCTCACAGGTGCTTCGTCTGCTGTACATAGCTCCCACCCCATCCCCCATCTTTCAGCAGAGTCTCTTTAATCCTCAGGCCGAGGAGCTTCTGCTGCTCATGGAGGTTTATGATTTCATTGATTACCTTCAGGTTACTCTGCCCACGCCTTCCCCCCAAACTCCCAAATCAATCAAGGTGAGTATTGGTGAAAAGATCAATTCACTCAGCTGGTTCTTAACCTTTTGGAGCGCCTTACCTCTTCTGGGATTCCATTGAAAATTGGAACTCCCCAAACCCAAATCAATCAAAATCAGGTGAGTATTGGGGAAAAATTCATTCATTCCTTAATTGATTAATACCTTTTGGGGGGCACTTGGAAACTGTGAATCCCAGCCCTAAAAACCATACCAAAAATGTGCATACAACTTTAGAGATTGTACAGATTCCCCCAGAAGCTATCCCTTGAAGGTTGAATGGCTGCTGGGACTTCCTCTGTTACCCCCAAGTTAAGAGCCCTCGTATAGACCAATTTGCAGGGAGGCTCGATGACCTTTTCTAGTACGTCCCCTTTGGTCCTTGCTAGGCCCTAAGCCCTGTTCATTGGGTCTTCATTATTTGTGGGTTCTGTATTTGTCAAGTCACCTGCTCTCTAAAATTTGTAACCCTAAGATCAATATTTGTGGACATGGGCAGGGTGGCGAAAATTTGAGTTACCCAATGCGCCCATTCTCGGCTGAGGTTGAGCAAGGCGACGCTCTGCCTTCACGTTTGAGCACTCAACACTGCACATGTGAGTCCTTTCCGTGATTTATTTAGTGCCACGTTTTTCGTATTTTTGTACTTTTCGATGGTGGCCTCACTGTTTAAATGGCCCCCAGTCATCTGCTGACATGAGGTTTTAGTGAGAGCAAGAAGGTGGTGCTGTGCCATGTGGAGAGTGTACGTGTGCTTGATAAACTTCACTCAAGTTGCGTTATGGTGCCACGGGCTGTGAGTTCAGTGTTAATGAATCAATAATGCACAGATGCTCCGTAACTTACCATGGCTCAACGCAGGATTTTTCAACTTCACAATGGTGTGAAAGTGACGTGCATTCAGGAGAAGCCGTACTTCGAGTACCCACAGGACCATTCTGTTTTTCACTTTCAGTGTAGTATTCAGTAAATTAAATGAGGTATTCAATGCTGTGATAACATAGGCTTTGTGTGAGATGGTGTTACCCAACTGTGGGCTCATGTAAGTGTTCTCAGCATGTCTAAGGTGGGCTGGACTAAGCTGGGTTGTGTTAGGTGTGTTAAATGCCTTTTAGACTTAAGATGTTTTCAGCCCGGGTGCAGTGGCTCATGCCTGTAATTCTAACACTTTGGGAGGCCTCCGGAGGCAAGAGGATTGCCTGAGCTCAGGGGATTGAGACCAGCCTGGGCAACTTGGTGAGACCTCGTCTCTACAATAAACCAAAAAATAAACTGGGTCTGGGCACAGTGACTCAAGCTTGTAATCCCAGCACTGTGGGAGGCTGAGGTGAGAGGATTGTCTGAGTCCAGGGATTCAAAACCAGCTTGGGCAACTTGGTGAGACCTTGTCTCTACAATAAATAAAAAAATTAGCAGGGTGTGGTGGCATGTGCCTGTAGTTCCAGCTACTTGGAAGGCTGAGGCAGAAGGATCGCCTGAACCCAGCAAGTTGAGGCTGCAGTGGCCATGAGCATACCACTGCACTCCAGCCTGGGCGACCAACTCAAAAAAAAAAAAGAAGAAGTTTTCAACTTGGGGTGGATTTATCAGGCTGTAGCCTCCATCATCGTAAGTCAAGGAACATCAGTGTATTAAATAAGGTGTCTTTAAACGGAGACACACATACAACAAGGTTATGTGTTGATTGATTGATGAAGGTGTTGTGACCAGAGGCTCTTAGGAACCTGACTCTGTATTTCCACTAGGAGCGATGGTTCAGTATCTGCTAGTGACCTCACAGCACATAACTACCATGAATAACAAGAATCAAGTGTGTTTTTCAGCTGCTGTCCTTTGTTAGTGGTCAGTCCTTCTCTTTATTTTTTGTTTTTGAGTTGGAATCTCACTGTGTTGCCCAGCCTAGAGTGCAGTGGCCACCACAGCCTTGACCTGCTAGGCCCAGGCAATCCTTCCACCTCAGCCTTCCAAGTAGCTGGAACCACAGATGCGGGTGGGCCACCATGCCTGACTACTTTTTGATTTATTGTAGAAACGAGACCTTGCCAAGTTGCCCAGGCCAGTCTTGAACTCCTGGGTTCAGGCAAGCCTCTTGCCTCAGCCTCTCAAAGTGCTGGGATTACAGGTGTGAGTCCCTGTGCCCGGCCAGCCCTTCTCTTTAAATCACCTCTCACCACCAGTCCTGCCTAGAGAAATGGTGGTGGGGAGAAGGTCTCTGGTCTTGTGGTCTGTCCCACGAGCTGTGTTCAGAGCCCCAGCCTGGACAGACCCATCTATTTGGGGGTGGGAGTGGCAGTTCCCGCTATGATACCCTGGTGCCTGCCGTCCCCCCTCCCAGGCTAGAGGAGAGTAAGGCAAGTACAGCAGCCCTGAGCCAGGCAGCTCTGGGGTTGCCAGGACCCACCCCTAGTGGACTGAGGGCGGGAGGAACTTCTGTGTGGAGGATGGGACTCTCAGACTGACTAGTTCCAATCCCAATTGGGATGTGTGGTCTGATGAGCACAGGTGCACTTTTTTTTTTTTTTTGATTTAGTGCAGAGATGAGGTCTCACCAAGTTGCCCAGGCAGGTCTCGAACCTGCGGGCTCTGGCAATCCACTCACCTCAGCCTCCCAAAGCGCGGGATTACAGGCTGAGCCACTGAGCCCGGCTAGCACAGGTGCACTTTGGGGGATGGTTGAGAGAAACCAGGAAATCGAATCTGACCTGGAAAGCATGGGTGTTGTGTCTTTTGACTCAGGGTGTCAGGATGTGCATCAGCTAAAACAAGGTTCACCCACTTCAAATGCTGTTTTCTTTTCTCTCTCTCTTTTTTTTGTGTTGGATTCACCTCAGCATTCAAGGTAGCTGGGACTACAGGTGCATGCCACCATACCCAGCTAATTTTTTTGGATGTATTGTAGAGATGAGGTCTCACAATGTTGCCCAGGCTGGTCTTGAACTCCTGGCCTCAAGAGATCCTCCTACCTCAGCCTCCCAAAGTGCTGGGATTACAGGCATGAGCCACTGTGCCATCTTTATTTTTATAAATCCTAACAGAAATACAG
The DNA here is from genome assembly GCA_963574415.1 of Tarsius wallacei. Classification (NCBI taxonomy): domain Eukaryota; kingdom Metazoa; phylum Chordata; class Mammalia; order Primates; family Tarsiidae; genus Tarsius; species Tarsius wallacei. The sequence goes on from CAUYQG010142220.1 coordinate 7,978, forward strand.
CTTTTCCTTCCATTAGGGAGGTAAGCAGCAAACTCAGCATGTTGGCTATATCTCTGACTTTGTCACCAATGTGTGGTAGCCATTTCTGATTCTGTCACCAGTAGAAATCACAGATATTTTGACATCATTTTAGAGATTTTTTTGCAGAAATCTCTAAGTAGCATTCATTCTTATCATCAATTTGAAATTAAGGGGCTAATAGACTTCATTAGATTTTGTTATTTAAGATACCAATAACAAGGCTACATCTTGTTATATTATAACATTTGAAAGATGTTTTGATAACTAGATTTCAGTAAGATCGGTTTCCTTTGTAATCGTATTTATTTTGTTGGGTTTTACAAGAGCTTGATTGAGCTATGTAATTCACATACCATGTAGCTCACCCATCAGAATGACAACTCCGTGTTTTTTAGTGTATTTTCAAGGTTGTGTAACCACCCCCACAATCATTTTAGAACATCTTTGCCCCCCTTGAAAGAAACCTCATACTCATTAGCGAGAATCTACATTCCTACTTCCTGCATGCTAAGCCCCTGGCAACCATGAATCTTCTTTCTGTTTCTATAAATTCACCTGATCTGGGTATTTCACATAAAAGGAATATTTATGAGATCTTTTGTGACTGCCTCTCTTCATGCAGTCTAATGTTTTCAAGATTCTGTATTTTGCTGTTTGCATTTAAAACCTGATTCTGAGATGCGGTCCAAAGGCCCGGCATGGCCACAGGGGCTTGGGCATCATGACAGAGGCCAGGACTCCCTGCGTCTGATGGTCCTACCCCAGTCAGTTTTGTTTTTAAACTAGGCTGTGCCTCGGTTTGGGCTTTGAGGATCACTGCAGACGACCCAGCAGGCAAGGCAGGCAGTTTGTCTTAGGATGTGTTGCATCCAGAGGCACCCAGGCGCCTCTGCCCAGTTTCTGTAGAGTGTAGCAGTCCCCGGGGGCAGGTGGGCACCACCAGGATGAAGCCGCCAGTGGGTCACACTTAGGAAGGAAGGTCCTTACAAACGGCTGGCGATGACACACTCCTGTTTCTGAGCCTGTGGACAGGGACTGCGCAGCAGGGTGACAGAGGGCCACCTACTATCACGTGGAAACCGGAACCCCAGCACCGCTGGCCACCCTGGGACTCACCCTCCTCCCTCCAACTCCCAGGAAGCTGCGGGCACTTCCAGAGAGCGAGCTGTCCGTGGGAAGGTCTAAATCCTTGCAGCTCTGTGATTTGCGAATCATCGAACCTCCACACATTGTGTTTGTGGGCCGTGCTATTGTCTCTGTGTTTTCTTCTGGGAGTGGGTGGACAGCCAGATTGGCAAGCTGGGTGTGAATGAGTGGAACGAGCAGGAGATCTCGCTGATGCCTTCTGTGATGTGCTTCTCCCCCAGCTCCGGAAGAAAAGGAAGTCATTAAAGGACTGTATGGCAAGCTCACGGACGCTTACGGCTGCCTGGGGGAGCTCAGGTTAAAGTCTGGTGAGTAGCCGATGGTGGAGGGAGCGGCTGCCGGGCTCTCCTGTGGTGGACAGAGCCTTCTTTGCGTGCTTTGCAGAGGCTGCGGGCGTGGGCATTCTATTTTCACCGCACTTCTCTCTTAAGCATCTCTTAAGATGCTTCTTTACGCCCCAGAACCTGCTCCTTCATGCGGGGGGGGGGGACCAATGTGAGTGTAGCCTGGTTGTCACCTGTCTGTGCAGGTGCGGAGGGCATGGCTTCCAGCCCCATGCCAGGGATGCTCCCCAGCACTGTTTGTGTTTCCAAAGTCTGGCTAGGGGCTTCTGCCCAGCGGTTTTTTGGTCATATTCTAGAAGGTGGGCTGAGCTGGATGGACAAGGACAGGGACCAGGGCAGGTCCTGGGGACAGGGGGTGGGCTGGCAGTCAGCAGGAGAGAAAAGCCACTGATGTCTGCCTGCCAGACCCTCGATGTGGGGTGAGGGGGAGGAAGAGAAGTCATCTCCACACAGGGACGGTGTGGTCTCACTTGAAGGGGAGAGAACTTCTGGGGAGGAGTGGGCATCCCTGCTCAGTTTGAGCTGGTTGTCGGCTGTCGTTGGCAGCCACGGCCACCTCTGCGTCACCTCTGCTATTCCCAGAGTTTGGGATTCCCGGGGCCCTCCGATTCTGCAGCCTCAATTTCCTTCCTCCTCTCTCGGGCCCACCCTGTGCTGCCAGTGACCTGGCTGTGGAGCTTTCCTGTGACTTCCGGGGCCAGAACCAGGGCTGGGTCTCATTCCTGGTTTTCGGTCCCCCCTGGTTGAAACGGGAATGGGTGTGAATCGTCCAAATTGGGCCTTTCCTGGGCTGAGCGTGTCCTTCCTACAAACTGTTTTCAGAGACTGGGGAGTTCAAAGCCCACAGAAAGGCACTGTTACGTCTGCCGTTCCTTTTCTGGGTTTTTCTGTCATAGAATGTGTTTTCTTAAGCAGTGATGATTACATTGATCATTTCCAAACAGCCTTGAGGAGAAACACACGGTACCCACATGACAATGTGCATTTATGAAATGTCTGTTTTGAGCCAAGGGCTAGACATACGTTAGCTCACTTAATCCTAAAAATAGGCCACTATGATCATGTGTCTTTGTCCCCGTTTACAGTAAAGGGAACAGGCTCAGAGGGTTCAGGGAACTTGCCCAAGGTGAAAAGGTAGCTAGGAATCGAACCTCGATCCAGCCACCTATTTTCCGTGAAAGCATGCTGCTTGGTGAGGGCTTTCTGCAGGATTTTCCCTCTGTACTGATCTTTCTGGGGTTACCAAAAAATTCCTGGGCCTCCCGTCACCATGGCAGTGAGGACGGTGGCCCATGCCTGCATGGTGCTGTCTCTGTGTTGGGTTCTCCTTGGTCGACTGAGTCAGGTAGGTGCTGTTGACATCCTGCTTTGCAAAGCATTTGATCTCTTCTGACACTTGTGTTCATGCTGTGACGTCTAGGCCCTCAGGGTGTGTCACAGTCCTGGCATCTTGCCATTCAGCAGCTGTGTTTGCTACACAGATGAATGGTGCCTTTTGCATTTGACGGGGACTGGGGCTCAGTGAGGTCCAGTAGCTGGCCCAAGGTCACACTGTTTTCAACTGGTGACCTGGACCTTAAACTCATACCTTGTGACAGCAGGACTACCCTAGCCCACCAGGCTACTCTCCCTTGCAAAAGGGGCGTGTGGCCGGGAACACGGAGACCAGGAAGAGCAGTGTCTTCCCCCTCCCAGGGAAAGGTGTTTTTCCTGGGCTGTGCCCTAAGATCAGCTCTGGGGAATGGGTCCTTCCCGGGAAGTGTAGCAGCCCCAAGGAAATGCCTGTGAGAGTGAGCTGGGGGTCTCTGCGGAGTTCCTGGCCGAGGGGCCAGGGTGGGCATCCACAGGGTCTGTCTTCCGGGGCAGGGAGAGTGGAGGGATGGCCACCTCTTAGGACTGCCCTAGACCAGGCCCTTCTCCCTCCCTTCTGTGCCCCCCGTATTCCACGAGTGAGGTAGGGTTCTGGGGGGGCCACAAGAGACGGGTATACAGGTTGTGCACCGGGCAACTCCAGCAGGCACAATTCATTGTAGTCTGGGATTTGAATACAGTCCCTTGAGACTAGGAAACTCAGAGGCCCTGAGAGCTCCGGTTAGAGCAGTTAAATCCCTATAACCATTGAGGTAAATTCTTACTTTTCTGCTACACTCTCACTGTCTATGCTTTGAACTCTGCATATCTCAGAAAGCCGACTCCCTGGCTCATCATGGAGCTCGGATACTGGTTGTTCCCACCCCCATTCTGATGTTCCCTAAGGTCCCAGCCTGACCAACCTGCCGGAGGCACCCTCAGGGTGGGCGGAAAGTCCCTCTGAGCTGGTGAGGGTGAGTAACTTCCGGAGGGTCAGGACTCACTCATCTTCCTTTCTGGCTGTGAGTCCCTGGCTGAAACTGAATGTTTCCTCTTGTGTCTGTCACCTTGAGGGTGTTGGCACAGGGAGTGGGACTCCAGCCACGGGGCTCCCACTTGTAGAACTCCGACTTTTAGTTACCACGATCTGCTGGGCTCAGGTGATTGTTCCACCTTGACCTCCCGAGTAGCTGCGATGACAGGCATGCACCACCTCACCTGGCTAACTTTTTTATTTATCGTAGAGATGAGTTCTCAGCATGTTGCCCAGGCTAGTCTCGAACTCCTGGGCTCAGGCAGTCCTCTCGCCTTGGCCTCCCAAAGTACTGGGGTTTCAGTGTGAACCACCGCACCCGACCTCATCGTAACCATTTTCCACCAAGGAGACCAGCAGGTCAGGAGTGGGCCTCCCCTTGGGCCTCCCTTTTGATTTTTTTTAGCTGAGAGTCTCTGTAGAAAGAAAGAGGCTTCCCCTCGGGTCCTTAATTTGGGACAAGTTTTGTCTTCTATTTGGGACAAATTTCAGTCTACCTAAATGAAAATGGCTTTTTACGTTAGAAATGAAGAAACGTGCACAGAAATTGCATAAAAGTTCTATTCCAGGTTCCCAGGGTTTTGTGCAGGACCCAAAGTCCTCCTGCCTCCCTGAAATGCCAGCAGGAAGGGGTTGGAGCCCGTGTGAAAAGCCAGGGGTCGAGCTTCCTGAAGAATATACAATACAAAGCATACAAAGTGAGGGTGTAGCAGAAAAAAATAATTTATCACAATGATCATAGGGATTTAACTCATGCTCTCCAGGCCTGCCTGTTCATAGCCTCAAAGGACTTTATTCAAGTCCCAGGCTATAATGAACTGTGTCTGCTGGAGTTGTGCAGTACACAACATGTGAAGCTGTACATGACAACCCTCCTGGATGCTAGTTGCTAGTTCTAGCTTCACAACTGATCTTCTGCATTCATTTAATCTTTCCAAGGCTGCATTCCCATCTGTAAAAAAGGAAAATTGCCTCATCTCTAACTTATATAGTTCTTAAGAGAACCACATGAGGGGGTTAACATGGTAGTCTTGGGAAATATGGAATACTCCTCCAATGCCAGTCATGCTGGCCATAGCAGTTTGTTAGTGTGTGACCTGGGGACACTGATGGTCCTGTAGCTGATGGAGGGGACCCTGCACTCGCCACCTCCACACCGAGAAACCCTGCTGTCTCATTCCTTGGTCGCCAAGGTGCTGAGTGGCCAAGCGGTGCTGAGTGATGGGGGCTGGCCTGCAGAGGGGTCCCTTTGAGAGGACTAGGGTGAGGTAAAGGGCCAGCCTGTGTGGCTTCAGGGGTGTGGACTCCGGGTGGGTGGCTACTTGGTGCAGGTTGACAGAGGGCTGATTTCATGGGCAGTCATTTTGGAATAAAAATTCTCTGAAGATGGCCTGGTATGGTGGCTCACACCTGTAGTCCCAGCCCTTTGGGAGGCCAAGGTGGGCAGGATCACTTGAGGTTGGGATTTCAAGATCAGTCTGGGAAACATAACAAGAACCCTGTCTCTACTAAAAAAATTAAAAAAATTAGCCAGGTGTGGTGGCACAGCTGTAGTCTTTAGCTACTCAGGAGGCTAAGGCAGGAGGATCGTTTGAGTTCAGGAGTTCGAGGTTATAGCGAGCTATGATTGCCCTACTGCACTCTAGCTTGGACGACAGAGCAAGACCGTCTCTAAAAAAGAAAGAAAGAAAATTCTCCGAAGAGGAGTTTGAGTCTTCAGTTTTTTGAGATGAAATGTTCTCTAGCAAGTCTTGAAATGGACTAGGTTTTGTGTTAGAATAATTTTTTTTTTGAGTCGGAGACTTACTCTGTCCCCCAGGCTGGAGTGCATTGGCACAATCACCACTACCGCAGCTTTAGCCTGCTGGGCTCAGGCGATCCTTCCACCTCAGCCTCCCAAGTAGCTGGAACCACAGGCACACACCACCCAGCTAATTTTTTAATTTCTTGTAGAGATGAGATCTTGCCATGTTGCCCAGGCTGGTCTCAAACTCCTGGGCTCAGGCAGTCCTCTCGCCTCGACCTCTCAAAGTGCTGGGATTACAGTCGTGAGCCACCACACCTGGCCTGTTGGAATAATTTATTTTAATACCCATGCCCAGTGGCAGGCTGGTACATATTTGGCACCCATCTCTGGGGGGAAGCTCTTATTTGGGATGTTTGCCAATTTCCATGGTGTAAACACACCCACCATGGCTGATTCCAGGCTATCAGTGTGGTTGGGGAGAGATGAGTCCTGCGGGCGCCTGAGCTGTATACACCGTGCCAGCATCGCTGCACATGCCGCTTTCGCATTCTAGAGGGGCAGGGAGGGAGAGGGACCCCCATGCATGGGTGCACGGGGTTTGGCATTCTGAGCCTGTGGGCATGGGGCAGGCTCAGGAGTCATCTGGCTGAAGGTCCCCATGTCACAGAGGGCGGGGACAGCCTAGACTCTGAGTCCTTTGGAGCTTGAAGAGTGAGTCTGTGAGCGGAAGGACAGGCAAGAGACAGCCCTGGTTGGGATGGGTGGGGACCTGGCTTGGGGGGGCCTAGGCTGGTCTCGAACCCTGAGCTCTGGCAATCCTGTCTCCTCAGCCTCCCAAAATGCTGAGATCACAGGTGTGAGCCACCATGCCTAGTTTGGGATTCATTATCTTATCCCTTTTTTTTTTTTGAGTCTGGGCCTCACTGTCGCTTAGACTGGAGTGCAGTTGCACTGGCACGACTCACTGCATCCTTAACCTCCTGGGCTCAGGTGATCCTTCCACCTCAGCCTCCCGAGTAGCTGGGACTATAGGCGCTTACCACTCTGTTGCCCAGACTGGCGTGCAGTGGCATGATCACTGCTCATCACAACCTCAGCCTCGTGTGCTCAGGCGATCCTTCTGGCTCAGCCTCCCAAGTAGCTGGGGGGTATAGGCATGTGCCACCCTGCCTTTCTTTAATTTTTTTTTTGTAGAGTCCAGTCTTACTTTGTTGCCCAGGCTGATCTCGAACTTCTGGGCTCAAGCAATCCTCTCACCTCAGCCTCCCAAAGTGCTGGGGTTACCAGCAGGAGTCACCGTGCCTGATGAGGCATGAGTATTTCTAAAGAAAACAACCTCCAGCCCCTCCCTGTCCATGAGCACCTGTGATAGAGGGTGTTTTTCTCATTCCTTTGTTTCTACTATCCCTGTATTGTCATCCTTGCCAATTAGGGCAGAAAGCAGACCTCTGCCTTCCAGAAGCTTACCACGTGCATTGCCCCAGGAAGTAGCTCCCTCTAGGATGACAAGCAAAGGGACAGTTCAAGATGTCATCAACTAGCTGGGCGTGGTGGTTCACGCCTATAATCCAGGCACTTTGGGGAGGCAGAGGCGAGAGTATTGCCTGAGCCCAGCAGTTTGAGACCAGCCTGGGCAACTTGGCATGACCTTATCTCTACAATAAATTAAAAAATTAGCCGGGTGTTGTGGCACGTGCTTGTGGTTCCAGCCACTTGGAAGGCTGAGGTGTAAGGATCGCCTAAGCCCAGCAGGTCGAGGCTGTGATGGCTTTGAGCGTGCCACTGCACTCCAGTCTGGGCAACAGAGTGAGACTCCGACTCAAAAAAAAAAAAACAAACTGTGTCATCAATTGTGTTGAAACAAGTCATGTTAAGGCCTAGGCTGCCAGTGTGTTTGTAAGTTACATGATACATGATTGTCTGCCTTCCGCCAAATTGAAGGGTCACTTTGTTGATGTGTCAGTGACCACATTAGGAGTAATTCTGTCACAGATCCTTGTATTTTCTTTTTTAGCACTAACTCAGAAAGTCTCTGAAGACATCTGTGTGCCATTTCTAGAACGAAGCACTTTCTAGTCCCATCTATGTAATAATGTACACAGGTCTACATCTACAAAGTGAAAGACTAGGTGTAGAATTGGAGCAGAAGCCACGTCCATTCCTTCAATGCTATTTATTCATCTCAGTCAGAGACCCTTTTCCAGCATATTCTGACTTTTTTTTTTTTTGAGTTGGAGTCTCACTCTGTGGCCCAGACTGGAGTGCAGTGGCCGCTCCCGGCCACCGCAGCCTCGACCTGCTGGGCTCTGGCGATCCTTCCGCCTCAGCCTTCCAAGTAGCTGGAACTACAGGC
>CAUYQG010142231.1:0-14539 GCA_963574415.1 Tarsius wallacei
CTACTTGGAAGGCTGAGGCAGAAGGATTGCCTGAGCCCAACAGGACGAGGCTGTAATGGCTGTGAGTGTGCCATTGCACTCCAGCCTAGGCGACCGAGTGAGACTCCAACTCAAAAAAAAAAAAAAAAAAAAAAAGAATGAGCCAAACCAGAGTCATGCTGCCAGAAAATCCTTCTTGCCATTTCATTTTTTTAAATATCATAGGAAGTATATATCTCTATGACTTGTTTATTTCTTCTTTGTTTTTGAGTTGGAGTCTCACTGTCGCCCAGGCTGAAGTGCAGTGGCATGCTTATGGCTACCACAGCCTCAACCTGCTGGGCTCAGGTGGTCTTTCACCTCAGCCTTCTAAGTAGCTGGGACTACAGGCATGCATCACCATGCCTGGCTATTTTTTTTTTTTTTTTATTGCAGAGGCAAGGTCTTGCCAACTTGTCCAGGCTGGTCTCAAACCCCTGGACTCAGGCAATCCTCTTGCCTCTGCCTCCCAAGGTACTGGAATCATAGGCGTGAGCCACCATGCCCGGCTCTGTGAGTCATTTCTTAGTGGAATATTATACAATAGTCACTTAGTACTTGGCGCTTTTTTTTTTTTGAGTTGGAATCTCACTCTGTCACCCAGGTTGGAGTGCAGTGACACACTCATGGCCACCGTAGCCTCAACCTGCTGGGCTCCGGCAATGATTCCACCTCAGCCTTCCAAGTGGCTGGAATGACAGGCATGTGCCACTGCGCCCGGCTCGTTTTTTGATTTATTGTAGAGATGAGGTCTTGCCAAGTTGCCCAGGCTGATCTTGAACCCATGGGCTTCAGGCAGTCCTCTCACCTCAGCCTCCCATGCTTGAATTATAGGCATGAGCCACAACGCCTGGTCCATACTTGATGCTTTTTAAATGAAATTTGTCCGCCACCCCCACTGCCAAAAGCTCAAACTTCTAAGGTTCTGATGATTTCTCATTAATAGCTCAGAATCCAAATCACAAAAGATAAGAAATTAGCAGTCTTCTAGCTAGGAAGTCAGACTTGATAGGCTCTTCTAACTCCGTTGTGTGCGAGTGTAAGAAAGAGAGGGAGAGTCAGCATGAGATTGTGTGTACACATGCAAGAGAATGTATGTGTCTGTTGGGAGAGGAAAAATGTTCACAATCTTGGTTCCCCAAGTGGCAGTTTGAAGTCACTGTTAATATGTTAAGTGCTTATAGGAATTCTTACCCATAAATGAGTGGAAAGTGTGTTGGAGGCCTAATTGCACTTAAGACATTAAAAAAAAATCCATTAAAATCCTCTGTGTACGTTAAATATTTTTGAAAGAGCAGTGTCTTGTGAGAGTTGGGTAATGTATTGTGGGCGTTAATTTTTGTATATTACTACTTAAAATTCACTCATTTTAGTGACGATCTGGCTCTGCCTTTTTTCTTTGGTTCTTTCTCATGGTGGTTTATCCCTGTCAAATGGTTTTTCTCCTAATGTAGGAAGCCAGGAGGGTGTGGGGATTGACTAAAGCTCAGGTTTGCCCCATCTGGCTTCAGCTGCCAGTGCCTACGGGGTGCTTTTCTTGCAGTAGAGCCTGAGGATCTTTGCCTTTTTCAGAGAGTAGAAGGAAGTTGTCCTGCTGCATAGTTGTTGCATGAGTGAAAAACATCATAACGCTAATGATAATTCAGCCCAGGAATGCAAACGATAACTGTCTTTGCACAGGGTTTTCCCATTTACAAGCAGTATTTCTTTTTTTTTGAGTCAGCAGGCTGAAGTGCAGTGGCATACTCACGGTCACCCCAGCATTGACCTGCTGGACTCAGGCGATCCTTCTGCCTCAGTCTTCCAAGTAGCCAGAAATACAGGTGTACACTATCATGCCTGGCTAATTTTTTGATATATTGTATAGATTAGGTCTCGTCAAGTTGCCCAGGCTGGTCTCGAACCCCTGAGCTCAGGCAATCCTCTCACCTTGGCCTCTCGAAATGCTGGGATTACTGGCACAAAATAGTATTTCATTTGATCCCTCGAATACTATGTCAAGTAGGGCTGTCACTGTTGCCCTGCTTTATGGAAGGAACCAAAGATCAAATAACTTTTGCTGATAAGGTCACAGGCTATTAAGGGGTTGTTGGACAGGGAATAAACCTTGGGTTCCTAGCTGTTAGTGCCTCAAGCTTATACTTTATCCAGGTGATTCTCAAGATGAGTTTACAGGGGCACAGCATGACTTGGGTGGCTTTTTCATTTACTTATGGTCGTTTGGATATGGTACAGTTATGAACAAACTTGGTCTTTCACTTGACCTTTTGCAGTTCCTCAGTGTCCCTGTACATAGTCCAAGTGCTCAGTTGTGTTGTCCCTGCTTAAGTTGCTGTGTTCTTTAGGGGCAGGACTGCTCCTTTCTTTTTGTAGTCTTGGGGACCAGCAAAAGAAGTATTTAAACTGCACAGTGCTCTAGCACAGACGTTTCTACATATAGTCTACAACTTGCCTCCCATATTTTTAGGTATAATTTTCGTTTGCTTAATTTTAAAAATATCTTTGATACTGGCTATTAATATGGTCAGTAAACTAATGGACAGTCTAGATGTCTTATTCACTTTATAATATTAGAAGGTATATAATGTGTTTACCTTTATATGGGAAAATAATACTTCTTTAGCGTGTATATTTATGGTGGTAATAAGCTAGTTAAGTTAGCCTCATTTCGTGCCTGGTAACATTTATTTGCAAGATGGCTGGTCAATAAAGAATCTGGTTCCTATGGAGCTATAGAAGGATCACCTTGAATCTGATTCAATCAAATATCATATATAAAATATTCTCTTTGAACTGAGAAAATTCAGTATAAATACATATACTAATGTTATGGATGCTTCCAGTGTTTGAATGTTCAGTCTAGATGCTTTGTTTGCTGTTCAGAGGGGTTAGAACATCACCTGGTACCAGTTATGAGATAGTTTTATAAAGTTTATTCTTTCAGCAAATAGTTGATTGCATGCGGTGAGCCAAACACTGTTGTAAGAGGTAGGGAAACGTGACCAAGAAGACAAAGCCTGTGCCTGTAGGGGGTCTAAGTTCTAGTTTTGTTATCTTTTAATGAGCTACTATTGGCAATATTGTCTAGAATGAGCAAGCCATCGCTATCTGAGAGAATAAAAATTTCTGAGCATGAACCAGTGAAGAAATTAATTGGTCTCTGATACAGGTATATTTAATTTTTATATAATGTGTTCTTATGTGCATATTTAATCCTACTTTGAGTGCCCTGGACAAGTCCCTGTGGGAGATAACCTGTGATGAGTTCTTAAAAATAGAGGAGTTAGCCAAGTACGATGGCTTAGGCCTGTAAGCCCAGCTACTTTGGGAGGCTGAAGCGGGAGGGTCATGTGAAGCCCAGGATTCGAGGCTGCGGTGAGTTAAGGTCGCACACCTGCACTCCAGCCTGGGTGACAGCGAGCCCTTGCCTCAAAGAAATAAATAGGCAAACAGGAGGAGTCCTCTCACACTGCTTCCATCATCTCTGATTTCTTAGTTGGCAGTTTCGCGGAAAGTAGCATTTACTGAGGCCCAAGTAATATGCCCTGGATTATGCCAGGAACATTTTCACAGGTGTTATCTTAATCTTCTTAAGAGCTTTATGAGGAAAAGGTATCATTTTATGAGTGAAAAGACTGCGCTCAGAGAGCTTAACTAGCCCTCACAGTATTTCTTAAAATTGTGAACTGAGATAGAGTATGATACAGGTTACATAGGTGGTCACACAGATTTTCATTAAAATTTTATCTTTCTAAACAGTATATTTCCTAAGTTGTGGTAAGAATATCTTTAGGTAGGAAATTACTTATGAAAGACTTTGCTAGTGCCTGCTTTGTCACCACACCTAAATTACTGAAAGTATTAGAAAGGGCTGCACCACCACTGCCCATTGGAGACATAACACAAGTCAAGCAAGTTATGCATGTGTGATTTTACATTTTCCATTAGTCACATTAAAGAGTAAAAGGAAAAGTGAAATTAATTTATTAATTTATTTAACTTAATATATCTAAAATAGTTTCAACATATATCTAATCTGAATACATTGTTGTAGTTTTCTGTTTGAAACTTAAGTCTGCAAAATTTGGTGTATATTTTACACACACATCTTAATTTAGACTAACCAGGTTTTTTTGTTTTGTTTTGTTTTGTTTTGAGTTGGAGTCTCACTCTGTTGCCCAGACTGGAGTGCAGTGGCCGCTTCCGGCCACCACAGCCTCGACCTGCTGGGCTCTGGCAATCCTTCCACCTCAGCCTTCCAAGTAGCCGGAACTACAGGCGCGCGCTACCACGCCCGGCTAGTTTTTGATTTATTGTAGAGATGAGGTCTTGCCAAGTTGCCCAGGTGGGTCTCAAACCCGTGGGCTCAGGCAATCCACTCACCTCAGCCTCCCAAGGCGCGGGATTACAGGCTGAGCCACCGAGCCCGGCTGACTAGCCAGATTTCAAGTGCAGTAAGTCCCCCAACATGTGAACCTTCAAGTTAAGAACTTTAATGATGCACACCTGTGGTTTTTTAAATGTATTTCTCTCCACCAGGTGTCAGTATAGCCTGTTAAATACATACAGTACTGTAACCAATTGGGTTTGTTAGGGACTTAGGCTAACTCTGTTGGACTTAAAACAAATTGGACTTACAAATGCACTCTCAGAATGGAACTCATTTGTATGTTGGGGACTGCCTGTGCTTAGTAGCCACATGTGGCTAGTGGCTTCTGTATTGGACAGTCACTGCATTTTAGTCATTTAACAAATGATTAAATAATGTCAAAGATTTTTTTATTTTTGAGTTGGAGTCTCACTCTGTCACCCAGACTGAAGTACAGTTGGCATGATCACACTTACTGCAGCCTTGACCTGCTGGGCTCAGACGATCCTTCTGCCTCAACCTCCCAAGTAGCTGGGACTACAAGCATGTGCCTAATTACATGACTAGTAACATTTATTTGCAAGATGGCTGGTCAGGAAAGAATCTGAAGGATCATTTTCTATTAGCCATGCCTGGCTAATTTTTTGATTATTTGTAGAGACAAGGTCTCGCTGTATTGCCCAGGCTGATCTTGAACTCATGGACTCAGACAATCCTCTCACCTTGACTTCCCAGAATGCTGGAATTACAGGCATGAGTCACTGTGCCCAGCCCAAAGATTTTTAGAAACAAGACTTTTTGATTTCTTATATATGATCTAATGAATAACTGCTAAGGAACCAAAGAACTAATAATATCTTGTTAATTTTTTGGCAGAGAGGAACGAAGGGGATCCTATGACTATAACCAAGACCGTACATATTATGAGAATGTTCGAACTCCAGGCACATATCCTGAAGATTCCAGGAGGGACTACCCAGCTCGAGGGAGAGAGTTTTATTCAGAGTGGGAAACTTACCAAGGAGACTACTATGAATCACGATACTATGATGACCCTCGGGAGTACAGGGATTATAGGAATGATCCTTACGAACAAGATATTCGGGAATACAGTTACAGACAAAGGGAACGTGAAAGAGAACGTGAAAGATTTGAGTCTGACCGAGACAGAGACCATGAGAGGAGGCCAGTGGAACGAAGTCAGAGCCCAGTTCACTTACGGCGCCCACAGAGTCCTGGAGCATCACCCTCCCAGTCAGAGAGGCTACCGAGTGATTCTGAGAGACGGCTCTATAGCCGGTCATCAGACCGGAGCGGGAGCTGTAGCTCACTCTCCCCTCCAAGGTATGAGAAACTTGACAAGCCGCGTTTGGAGCGCTATGCAAAAAATGAAAAGACAGATAAAGAACGAACTTTTGATCCTGAGAGAGTAGAAAGAGAGAGACGCTTGATACGGAAGGAAAAAGTGGAAAAGGACAAAAGTGACAAGCAGAAACGAAAAGGAAAAGTTCACTCCCCCAGTTCTCAGTCTTCAGAAACTGACCAAGAAAATGAGAGAGAACAAAGCCCTGAAAAACCAAGGAGTTCTAATAAACTGAGCAGAGAGAAAACTGACAAAGAAGGAATAGCAAAAAATCGCCTGCAACTGATGCCTTGTGTGGTTTTGACTCGGGTGAAAGAAAAAGAGGGAAAGCTCATCGACCATACTCCTGTGGAAAAGCTGAAAGCCAAGCTTGACAACGACACTGTCAAGTCATCTGCCCTAGACCAGAAACTTCAGCTCTCCCAGACAGAGCCTGCAAAATCTGACTTGTCTAAACTGGAGTCCGTTAGACTGAAGGTGCCGAAGGAAAAGGGGCTTTCGAGCCACATTGAGGTGGTAGATAAGGAAGGCAGGCTGAAAGCCAGGAAGCACCTCAGAGCCGAGCCGGCTGCTGACGGGGTCAATGCTGTGGAGCTGGAAAAGCTGGAAGCAAGAAAAAGGCGTTTTGCAGATTCCAATTTGAAAGCAGAAAGGCAAAAACCAGAGGTTAAGAAAAGCAGTCCAGAGATGGAGGAAGCTCGAGTGCTTTTAAAAAAGCAACCTGACGTGTTGTCTAGAGATGCCATTCTGCTGAGGGAAGGAGAGTCAGAAAGAAAGCCTATGAGGAAAGAAACTCTTAAAAGAGAATCTAAAAAAATCAAACTGGACAGACTTAATACTGTTGCCAGCCCCAAAGACTGTCAGGAGCTTGCCAGCATTTCTGTAGGGTCTGGCTCAAGGCCCAGTGCAGACCTACAAGCAAGACTGGGAGAACCAGTAGGTGAATCTGTGGAAAATCAAGAGATACAATCAAAAAAGTCTGTTCCCTCAAAACCACAGCTTAAACCACTGCACCTGCTAGATGACCAAGGACCAGAGAAAGAGGATGGTAGGAAGAACTATTGCAGTCTTCGTGATGAAACGCCTGAGCGTAAATCAGGCCAAGAGAAATCACATTCAGTGAATACTGAAGAAAAAATTGGCATTGACATTGATCACACGCAGAGTTACCGAAAACAAATGGAGCAGAGTCGTAGAAAACAGCAGATGGAGATGGAAATAGCCAAGTCTGAGAAATTTGGCAGTCCTAAAAAAGATGTAGATGAATATGAGAGACGTAGCCTCGTTCACGAGGTAGGCAAACCTCCTCAAGATGTTACTGATGACTCGCCTCCCAGCAAAAAGAAAAGGATGGATCATGTTGATTTTGATATCTGTACCAAGAGAGAGAGGAATTACAGAAGTTCACGCCAGATCAGTGAAGATTCTGAAAGGACTGGTTGTTCTCCCAGCATCCGACATGGTTCCTTCCATGAAGATGAGGATCCCATAGGCTCCCCTAGGCTAATGTCAGTAAAAGGGTCTCCTAAAGTTGATGAAAAAGGTCTCCCCTATTCTAATATAACAGTCAGGGAAGAATCTCTAAAATTTAATCCTTATGATTCTAGCAGGAGAGAACAGATGGCAGATATGGCCAAAATAAAGCTATCTGTCTTGAGTTCTGAAGATGAACTAAATCGTTGGGACGCTCAATTGAAACAAGATGTCAGCAGGTTTGATGTGAGTTTCCCGAATAGCATAATAAAGAGAGACAGCCTTCGAAAAAGGTCTGTACGGGATCTGGAACCTGGTGAGGTGCCTTCCGATTCTGATGAGGATGCTGAACACAAATCCCACTCACCCAGAGCCTCTGCATTGTATGAAAGTTCTCGATTGTCTTTTTTATTGAGAGACAGAGAAGACAAACTACGTGAGCGAGATGAAAGACTCTCTAGTTCTTTAGAAAGGAACAGATTTTACTCTTTTGCATTGGATAAGACAATCACGCCAGACACTAAAGCTTTGCTTGAGAGAGCTAAATCCCTTTCTTCATCTCGAGAAGAAAATTGGTCTTTTCTCGACTGGGACTCTCGATTTGCCAATTTTCGAAGCAACAAAGATAAAGAGAAGGTTGACTCTGCTCCAAGACCTATTCCATCCTGGTACATGAAAAAGAAGAAAATTAGGACCGATTCGGAAGGGAAAATGGGTGATAAAAAAGATGATCATAAGGAAGAAGAGCAGGAGAGGCAAGAGTTGTTTGCTTCTCGTTTTTTGCACAGCTCCATCTTTGAGCAAGATTCCAGGCGATTGCAGCACCTAGAGAAAAAAGATGAAGACTGCGACTTCAATTCTGGTAGGTTGCATGGGAGGCAGGTGTCAGATGGAGCACACAGCACGACTGACTTAGTTCAAGAGCCAGTAGTTCTATTCCATAGCCGATTTATGGAGCTCACGCGAATGCAACAGAAAGAGAAAGAAAAGGACCCGAAACCCAAAGCGGCTGAGAAACAGGAAGATGCAGAGCATCATCCCAAGACCCCAGAATCTGCTGAGAATAAAGAGTCAGAACTGAAAACTCCACCTTCGGCTGGGCCTCCTGTTGTCACAGCTGTGACTCCAGAATCAGCATTGCTAGCACTAGAGAAGACAACGAGTGACCAGACGGTAGAGACACCTTTGGTAACGGAAGACAAAACTGTGGAGCCGGCTGTCATCTCGCAGGAAGCAAAGCCTGCGTCTGAACTGGCTCCTGTCCCTGTGGAGCAGCCCGAGCACGCAGACCTGCCCCCAGGAGTGGACACTGACAAAGATGCTGCCGTGACACCAGCAGTGGTTGGAGAAAGCGCATCAGGTGACCAGCTGCCTCACTTGGATGCCAAGCCTCCAACACCTGGGACTTCCTTTTCCCAGGTAGAGAGCAGGGCAGATCCAGAGCCTGACCACACCCAGCCACCTTCAAAGCTGACTCCGAAGTCAGAGGCAACCAGTGAGCCAGATGCAGAAAAGCCAGACTCCGCTGCTCGTGGTGAGCCTCATGCAAACCAGAAAGCCGAAGTCGCTCCTGCGGTTCCGCCCCAGGCTTCCGAAGATGCGGAGGCTGGTCCGCCTGCCGCCACGAAAGACAAAAAGCCAAGCAAAAGTAAGCGTCCTAAGACTCCAGTGCAGGCAGCTGCAGCAAGGGTTGTGGAGAAGCCCGTCACAAGGAAGAGTGAGAGGATAGACCGGGAAAAACTGAAGCGGTCCGGTTCTCCTCGGGGAGAAGCACAGAAGCTTCTAGAGTTAAAGATGGAGGCTGAGAAGATGACAAGGACTGCTTCTAAACACTCGGCTGCAGACCCTGAACGCCCTGAACCAAGTCTGCCTCTCAGCCGCACGAGGCGCCGGAATGTAAGGAGTGTCTATGCCACCGCGGGTGACCACGAGAACCGCTCTCCAATCAAAGAGCCTGCTGAGCAGCCAAGAGTGACCAGAAAGAGACTGGAACGAGAGCTTCAGGAGGCTGCGGCAGTTCCCACCACCCCGCGGAGGGGAAGGCCTCCGAAAACACGCAGGCGAGCTGACGAGGAGGAGGAGAGTGAGGCCAGAGAACCCACAGAAACACTCAAGCCAGCTGAGGGATGGCGGTCCCCTAGATCTCAAAAAACTACAGCTGGTGGCGGCCCCCAGGGGAAAAAGGGGAAAAACGAACCGAAGGTTGATGCTGCACGTCCTGAAGCCACCACTGAGGTGGTCCCCCATGTAGGTACGAGAGAGAGTCCCACAGAGGCCAAGGCTGGGGAGGAGGAGGCAGGGAGCGAACAGAAACGCGATAGGAAAGAAGCCAGCGCAGACGAAAATCCCCCTGAGACCATCCCTGTTGAAGTTGTAGAGAAAAAACCAGCCCCTGAAAAAAACTCTAAATCAAAGAGAGGAAGATCTCGAAACTCGAGGGCAGCAGTGGACAGATCTGCAAGTATGAAAAATGTGGATGCTGCTGTCAGTCCCAGGGGGGCTGCGGGGCAAGCAGGGGAGGGGGAAGCTGGGGTGGTGGCAGTCTCCCCCGAGAAAAGCGAGAGTCCCCAAGAGGAGGCTGGTGCACCATCCCAGCTGAAAGAGGACCCAGCTGGGCCAGACAAGGAGCCAGACAAGGAAGGTGTGTCTGCCTCTAGGCCGCCCCCAGAAGCCACCCAGCTAGCCCAGCAGATGGAGCTGGAGCAGGCCGTGCAGAACATCGCCAAGTTCACCGACACCTCTACGGCCTACAAGGCGGCTGCCGCAGACACCCCAGAAGGCCTCACTGCGGAGGACAGGGATAAACCCGCACACCAAGCCAGTGAAACAGAACTGGCTGCAGCCATTGGCTCCATCATCAATGACGTTCCTGGGGAGCCAGAAAACTTCCCAGCACCTCCACCCTACCCTGCAGAGTCCCAGGCAGATCTCCAGCCCCACGCCCCTGCCCTGCAGCCTCCAGAGGGAGGAATGGAGCCCGAGACTGACGAAGCTGTGTCTGGCATCTTGGAGACTGAGGCTGCTGCAGAGTCCTCTGGGCCACTGGCCAATGCCCCTGACTCCTCGGCAGACTCAGCAGATACCAGGGAAGCCAGGGGGGGTGGCAGCAACACCTCCCACACAGGGCAGGAAGCCAGAGGGCCGAAGGGAGTGGAAGTCACTCTTGTTCGCAAAGACAAAGGGCGCCAGAAGACAGCCCGCTCGCGCCGCAAACGTAATGCGAACAGGAAGGTGGGGGCTCCCGCAGATATCACCGTCCCCGAAGCCGACCCAGCTCAAAGCAAGAGTCCTGCTGCTGCGAGTGAGGGGACGACAGTGCAGCCCCCTGAAACTCCACAGGAAGAAAAGCAGAGTGAAAAACCCCAGTCCACTTCTCAGTCGTGTACTTCTGACCCAAGCAAAACTCCCTCCATGGAGAGTGTGTCCCAGGAAAGCAGTGTTGAAGAAAAGACTCCCACCAAGATGCCCGTGCCCCCGGACCTTGCTCCTCCTCCTCAGCCAGCACCAGTGGACGAGGAACCTCAAGCCAGGTTCAAGGTGCATTCAATCATTGAAAGCGACCCAGTGACCCCACCCAGTGACTCAAGCATACCCACCCCCACGCTGCCTTCTGTAACTGTAGCAAAGCTCCCACCCCCTGTCACCTCTGGGGGGATCCCACACCAGAGCCCTCCTACTAGGGTAACAGAGTGGATCACAAGGCAGGAGGAGCCACGGGCTCAGTCCACCCAGTCTCCAGCTCTTCCCCCAGACACAAAGGCCTCTGATGTTGATCCCAGCTCTAGCACACTGAGGAAGATTCTCATGGACCCCAAATACGTGTCTGCCACAGGGGTCACTTCCACGAGTGTCACCACAGCCATTGCGGAGCCTGTCAGTGCCGCCCCTTGCTTACATGAGGCACCACCCCCTCCGGTTGAACCTAAAAAGTCTCCTTTAGAAGAAAAAACAGCAGCTCCGGTAACAAACACCACTGACATACAAGCCTCAGAGGTTCCGGTAGCTGCAGACAAGGAAAAAGTGGCTCCAGTCATTGCTCCCAAAATTACTTCCGTTATCAGCCGGATGCCCGTCAGCATCGATCTGGAGAACTCACAGAAGATAACCCTGGCAAAACCAGCTCCTCAAACTCTGACTGGCCTGGTGAGTGCCCTCACTGGCCTGGTGAACGTCTCCCTGGTGCCGGTGAATGCCCTGAAAGGTCCTGTGAAGGGCTCGGTGGCCACACTGAAAGGTTTGGTGAGCACCCCCGCTGGGCCCGTGAACGTCCTAAAGGGGCCCGTGAACGTCCTTACGGGGCCAGTGAACGTGCTCACTGCTCCAGTGAATGCCACGGTGGGCACAGTGAACACCGCCACGGGTGTGGTAAACGCTGCTGCAGGCACGGTCAATGCCGCTGCAGGTGCAGTGAATGCCACCGCGAGTGCAGTGACAGTCGCAGCAGGCGCAGTTACTGCTGCGTCTGGCGGTGTGACAGCCACAACAGGCACAGTGACCATGGCAGGAGCAGTGATTGCGCCATCAGCAAAGTGCAAACAGAGATCAAGCACTAACGAAAACAGTCGGTTCCACCCAGGATCGATGTCTGTGATTGATGATCGTCCAGCAGACACGGGCTCGGGGGCAGGGCTGCGTGTGAACACTTCAGAAGGGGTTGTGCTCCTGAGCTACTCAGGGCAGAAGACTGAAGGCCCCCAGCGGATCAGTGCCAAGATCAGCCAGATCCCTCCAGCCAGTGCAATGGACATTGAGTTTCAGCAGTCGGTGTCCAAGTCCCAGGTCAAACCTGATTCTGTCACAGCTTCACAGCCTCCACCCAAAGGCCCCCAAGCCCCTGCAGGCTATGCAAACGTGGCCACCCATTCCACGCTGGTCCTGACTGCCCAGACGTATAACGCATCTCCTGTGATTTCGTCTGTGAAGGCTGACCGGCCGTCCTTGGAGAAGCCTGAGCCCATTCACCTCTCAGTATCCACACCTGTCACTCAGGGTGGCACAGTGAAGGTTCTCACCCAGGGCATAAACACACCCCCAGTGCTGGTTCACAACCAGCTGGTCCTCACCCCAAGCATCGTCACCACGAATAAGAAGCTTGCTGACCCTGTCACTCTCAAAATCGAGACCAAGGTCCTCCAGCCAGCCAACTTGGGGTCCACACTCACACCTCACCACCCACCTGCTCTACCCAGCAAACTGCCTACAGAAGTGAACCACGTCACCTCGGGGCCCAGCACCCCGTCAGATCGAACTGTCTCCCATTTGGCAGCCACAAAGCCAGACGCTCATTCTCCTCGGCCCAGCGGACCTGCACCATCCCCATTCCCGAGGCCCAGCCACCCCAGCAGCACTGCGTCCACTGCACTCTCCACCAACGCCACCGTCATGCTGGCTGCGGGCATTCCGGTGCCTCAGTTCATCTCCAGCATACACCCCGAGCAGTCTGTCATCATGCCACCCCACAGCATCACTCAGACTGTGTCCCTGAGCCACTTGTCCCAGGGCGAAGTGAGGATGAACACGCCCACACTGCCCAGCATCACCTACAGCATCCGGCCAGAGACACTGCACTCCCCTCGGGCCCCCCTACAGCCCCAGCAAATAGAGGTCCGGGCCCCTCAGCGTGCTGGCACCCCCCAGCCAGCCCCAGCCAGCGTGCCTGCGCTGGCCTCCCAGCATCCTCCTGAGGAGGAAGTGCATTATCACCTCCCCGTGGCTCGAGCCGCAGCCCCTGTGCAGTCAGAGGTCCTGGTCATGCAGTCCGAGTACCGGCTGCATCCATACACCGTGCCACGTGACGTGAGGATCATGGTGCACCCACATGTGACGGCAGTCAGCGAGCAGCCCAGGGCAGCAGATGGAGTAGTGAAGGTGCCGCCGGCCAGCAAGGCCCCTCAGCAGCCAGGGAAGGATGCTGCCAAGATGACAGATGGCAAAGCAGCCCCGGCCCCGGTCCCTGTCCCTGTCCCTGCCCCTCATGGTGAGGCCCGCATCCTCACAGTCACCCCCAGCAACCAGCTCCAGGGGCTGCCTCTGACCCCACCTGTGGTGGTGACCCATGGGGTGCAGATTGTGCACTCCAGCGGGGAGCTGTTTCAGGAGTACCGGTACGGCGACATCCGCACCTACCACACCCCGGCTCAGCTCGCGCACACTCAGTTTCCTGCTGCCTCTTCCGCTGGCCTGCCTTCCCGGACCAAGACCCCTGCTCAGGTGAGGTCGGGTGTCTTCCCCCACCTGTTGGACACATGCTTGGGAGGTTCAGCGGGCTTTTAAGCAGAGGTGTGTCTAAGGAATAGGCCATTCAGTCATGATAGTGGTTGAGTGCAAGTGAACCGGTCAGATAGTCCCTAAAATCTGTTGACCTTTTCATGGGCTTAAAGAGGAACTTCCTAAATCTTGGGGTGAAAGGGTCAGAACATATCTTGAAGAGCTCTGGATGTGGGAAGGGAGCCTTGGTGGGACGGGAAGAAATAGGTGGCCTCACCCAAAACCCTGAGGATAGCACCATTGATTCAGGCTGTCCCATGAGCTTGACTTACAGGAGGTTCCCACATCTGACTTCCCCTGTGCCCCTTGGTCATTTGTTGGGAGCAGGGGCTTGCATGCAACAGACTGACTCCTGGTGCCTTCCTTCCCACTCTCAGGGCCCTCCTGAAGGTGAGCCCCTGCAGCCCGCTCAGCCTGCGCAGTCCACTCAGCCCGCCCAGCCCGCGCAGTCCACACAGCCTGCCCAGCCTGTGCCGCCCTGCCCACCCTCTCAACTCAGCCAGCCTGGCCAGCCTCCAAGCAGCAAGATACCTCAGGTCTCCCAGGAGGCCAAGGGAACCCAGACAGGAGGAGTGGAACAGCCTCGCCTCCCAGCTGTGGCTGCAAACAGGCCGCCTGAGCCCCACGCCCAGATCCAGAGGGCACAAGTGGAAACAGGCCCGACGTCCTACCCCTCCCCTGTGTCTGTCTCCATGAAGCCTGACCTTCCGGTCCCTCTTCCATCTCAGGCTGCCCCAAAGCAGCCGGTGTTTGTCCCCACAAGTTCAGGCCCCAGCACCCCACCAGGACTGACTCTGCCACACACTGAGGCCCAGCCGGCCCCCAAGCAGGATTCCTCTCCACACGTGACCTCCCAGAGACCTGTGGATATGGTTCAGCTTCTGAAGGTAAGCACCAGGAGGGCCGCCCTCCCAGCCCCTAGGTCTGTGCTGCGCTGACGTTGACTGAGGCCAGCAGCTGCTGCCTGGGGCCCAGTGCAGCATGGCGCAGCCCTCCAGTCCTGCGCTCACCTCCTGCCTGTTTCCCTGTGTGCAGAAGTACCCCATCGT
>CAUYQG010142232.1:0-18184 GCA_963574415.1 Tarsius wallacei
ACCATGGTCAGGGTGTGAGGACTCCTCCCCCAAAGACTCAGGGAGCCCCTAGAGAGTCCTGAGTCTCTTATCCTCCTCTACCTCAAAGACTGGACTTCCAACACTGAAATATTTGCTTTTCTTGTAAGGATTATTAAACTGAGACAGGTTTAATAAAAAGCATGATTTATTCATAGGTGCACACACACAAGCATCATTCAACCTAGCTGACCACCAGAAATCAGGACTCCCGTATTGCCCCACTCCAAGTAGTTGTCTTTGTAAATGCCACCCCTTCAAGTGACACAGACCAGAAATCAGCAATCTACAGCCTGCCACCTGTTTTTACAAATGAAGTTTTATTGAAACATAGCTGCATCCATTCATTTATGAATTGTCTATGGCTGCTCCCATGCTACAACAGCAGAATTAAGCAGGTGTGAGAGAGATTGTATGGTCTGCAAAGCCAACAATATTATCTGGCACCTCCTATCATCGACCAAGATGTGAATGGTGACCCTCAAGTCGTTCAATGAGCAGCCCCGAAGGGAGATTGCAGGCAGGGGCTAGACAGGACAGAAGCAGGGATTAGATGGGCCAACACAGCTCAGGACCCCAGAGAACCCTCCTGGTGCACCCATCTCCCTTCTCAGAGCCCTTCCCCATGGTTAGCAAAAGGCAGTGAACTTGGCAGAGAACTGAGAACTCTGGAGTGTGGAGTCAGGCGGACTTGGAAATCATAAAGCAGGTCGTCTCTATCTTTTCATATTTGCAAAATAGTCATAACAATAGAATCTCTCTAGTAGGAATGCTGTGAGAATCAGATTAGGAAACATAGTTACATGTCCGACATAGTACCTGCCACATGGTAAGCATTCAACAAACATCAACCACTAGTGGTAGCAGTGGTGGTGGTACCAGCAATCACATTATCCTGAGGCCACGCTGCCTCCCTCTAGCAAAGCAGCCATTGACTTTCTATTCTGATAAGAACATGGGAAAGGAAACTGGGATTCCAGAAGGGCTCTGCTCACAGCCCAGCACCTGGAAGCCAAGGTGGAGCTGGAAGCTTCCACTGGCTGCAGCAAGATGTTCATTCTCCAGAATGATTCTTACTGATTCCAGTAAGAGATTTTCTTGGGAATATCAATCAGGTCCCCTAATTGCATAGCACACAGGTGAGCATAAGCACATACAAATGACATAGACTCAGGACATTTCCAAATTATTTACACAGTAATGATGAAAGGATATTAATGGATGGGCCAGAAATACACCATAGTTTGCTATTTTCTGGTGTCTTCCAGATTAAATTAGGCCCAGGCTGGGCATGGTGGTTCAGGCCTGTAATCTCAGTGCTTTGGGAGGCCAAGGTGGGAAGATGACTTAAGGCCAGGACCTTGAGACCAGCCTGGACAACAGAGAAAAATTCCATCTCTAAAATAATAAAAAAATTAGCCAAGCATGGTGGCACTTGCCTTCAATCCCAGCTACTCTGGAGGCTGAGGCAAGAGGATCACTTGAGCCCAGGAGTTCAAGGCAGCAGTGACCTATGATCACACCACTGCACTCTAGCCTGGATGACACAGTGAGATACTGGGTATAATTAATTTATTAGGCCCTAAATCATTGAGTTCTTTTTAACTGAGTGCATTTTGTAAACTGATCTGTGCAGGGAGTTCCTCCAAGACACCCTAAGTCACAAATGAGCAAACACCCTCATCCTGCAGACTCCAACAGGGCACCTAGGGCAGACAGGCCCTCAGAAGAAGAGAGGTTCCCTTACATAAGAAGCAGGATGGAGTCAGAGACCTGGCACTGGAGACCCCTCATCAGAGAAAGCTCAGGATAGTTTTCCCTTCTATGAAAAGCTTTGCGTAGTTACCCACTTCTCTGCAAACCCTCCCCTTTCTTTAATCCGGCCTTAATTTTGCTCAATTAGCTACTAATATATTTTTTGACACCTGTTAATCTCCCCTTTAAAAAAGGGGTTATTGGTCCTGGTGGCTCACACCTGGAATCCCAGCACTTTGAGAGGTGGAACCAGGGATTCAAGCCCAGCCTAGGTAACTTGGCAAGACCCTGCCTCCACAATAAATTAAAAACATTAGCCGGGGCATGGTGGTGCGTGCCTGTAGTTCCAGCTACTTGAAAGGCTGAGGTAGAAGGATCGCCTGAGCCCAGCAGGTCAAGGCTGAAGCAGCCATAAGCATGTCACTGCACTCCAGCCTGGGCAACAGAATGAGACACTGACTCAGAAAATAAAAGAAGGGCGATCATTGGCTAATGTGGGAATTACTGTAGTTTCAGCTGAAGGTCATGAACAGAACTCAGTGATGCCACATTTTCTTAGATCTGAGAAACTCTTAGTTATAAAAGTCATCTTTGGCTTAACAACATCTCTTGAGGGAAGAGAGAGCAAACCACTCTACCTAAAATGTACACATGGACTTTAAGATACAACATGATTCAGATACAGTAAAATATGTGCTGGATGCGGATGGGACCTAAAATAGACGAGAAAAAATTTTAAATTATAAAAGTAGGCCAGATGCAGTGGCTCATACCTATAATTCCAGTGTTTTGGGAGGCCAAAATGGGAAGATCACTTGAGGCCAGGAGTTTGAGACCAGCCTGGGCAACATAGTGAGACTCCATTTCCACAAAAAAATTCAAAATTAGCCAGGCACGGTGGTGCACACCAGCTATTCAGGAGCCTGAGATGGGAGGACTGCCTGAGCTCAGGAGTTCAAGGCTTCAGTGAGCTACGATCATGCTACTGCACTTTACCTGGGTGACAGAGCAAGATCCCGTCTCAAAAAATAATAATAAAATAGCAACAGCAACAATAGCTATAATTTATTAAGCAACTACTATGTTCCAGTGTCTATGCTAGGTGTTTTCCCTGGGTTTTCTTGTCGAATCCCCATGCCATAGTGAAGTAGGTGTTGTCCTATTTTACAGATAAAGAAACTAAAACTCACGGAGCCTCACCTTAAACAGCTGAGCCTCAAAGTGACCAAATCCAGACCAGCATAGTTCCATGGGCTTTTATCTCTCACCACGCCAAAAACGAGCTCCAGGATCCCACCAGGGACCCCAGCCAGAAACCAAATCCCTGAAGTGAGACACACCCACAGGAAGTGGAAAAGTCCAACCCTTCTTCCAACTAAGAGGCTACAGTGCAAGGGTGCTCACGGGGCCTGTGGGACCCAATGCCTCCCTTGAGCACTCCAAAGTCTCCCTCTTCAATAAAATATTTACAAAAATACACTCACATGATGATTATTAAAACTAGGACGGGAAAGGAGTGGAGGAAGCAGATGTCAGCAAGACACAGTAAGACCATGGGGAAGGTGCCATGGCTCCCTCTCCTGCAGATCAAGATGGCAGGACACATCCCCAAATAGTGTCCCTCAGCACTGCTGCCACCCCCATGTGAGACCTTCCTCCCGTCCTCTGCAAGTTCGCTGCTGGTCCCTGGACTTTTTCCAGTGCCACCTCCCCCATGGTCCTCAGGAGCTAGGACAGGTCCAGCTGTCGGTTGGTCCCCTATTGCAGGTATCAAGCAGCAACTCCATCAATCCAGCCACAAGCGGGCAGAGAAGGGATGACTTTCAGCCCTGCCAATGGCCTCAGCTTTTCAACTCTGCAGCCCAAAGGCAGTGGGTGTAAGATGCAAATCTGGGGAGAATGGGGTGAGGTCAGGGCTCCACCGAGGTTGGGAGATGCCCCCTGAGTAACTGATACAGAGCCCCCTATAATAATAACTTGACTTACCTTGTCCTCGAGTTGACAGTCTCTCCCTCCGGACAGTCCAAGGAAGGGGAGGCATGGAAAAGGGTGGGAAGATCCCACTGGCTCTTAATTCTTGTGGGCATTCTCTTCCCCATTTCCCAGATAAGGAGGAAGTCACCTGAGTCACCTGCCTGATGTACACAATTAGTGGCAGAGCTTAGACTCAAATCCAGGTCTGCCCAACTCTCAGCCTCTTCCAGTGTAGTTTAAGTATCACTTACTCAGCACCAAGCCCTAGGCAGGAAGCTGTGAAATACAGAGATAAATCAAATATGGCACCTATCACTAAGAAACATCGGTCCACGACTCCATGAATGCCCACACCTCTCTGCACATTTGGAGTCACCTGGAGAGGACGTTTTAAAAAAGAATTCCTAGGCTGGGCATGGTGGCTCAAACCTGTGATCACAATACTTTGGGAGGCCAAGGCAAGAGGATTGCCTGAGTCCAGGGGTTTGAGACCAGCCTAGGCAATCTCTACAATAAACCAAAACATTAGCTGGGCATGGTGGCACACACCTGTAGTTCCAGCTACTTGGAAGGCTGAGGCGGAAAGATTGCCTGAGCTCAGCAGGTCGAGGCTGCGGTAGCCATGAACATGCCACTGTACTTCAGCCTGGGCAGAGTGAGACTCCTACTCAAAAAAAAATTTTTTTAAATCAAATATAAAAAGGATTCCTGGTCTGAATTCCAGAAGATTCTGTTTTTGTAGGTTTAGGGAGAGACCCCCAAAATCCATACTTTTTAAAGACTCCTCAAGACAGAAGTGGATAAGTTGAGGGGGGATTTCTTTTTGTTCTTATTAATATATATAAACATATTTTTAAATATAAGATTTGTCTATTTCAAAATGTGATATTGCGGCCAGGTGCAGTGGCTCAAGCCTATAATCCCAGCACTTTGGGAGGCCAACGTGAGAGGACTGCCTGAGCCCACTGGTTCGAGATCAGCCTGGGCAACATGGTGAGACCTTGGCTCTACAATAAATCAAAAAATTATCCAGGCATGGTAGCCCGCACCTGTAATTCCAGCTACTTGGAAGGCTGAGGCTGGAAGATTGCCTGAGCCCAGCAAGTTGAGGCTGCAGCAGCCACTAGCATGACACTGCATTCCAGCCTGGGCGACAGAGTGAGACTCCAACTCAATCAATCAATCAATCAATAAAATATGAGATTGCACAAATGACATTTACCTTGAATGAAAGGTAGAGGAGGAAAGGACCAATAGTCATCAAACTGACATTTTTCTAATCAAACGGAAACTTCCCCTGACGATTCTGGAAGTGCAGCCAGGTTTGGGAACTCAGCCCTACACAGGGCTACCTCCAGCATTGCTTTGGAATTGATGCACACCTGGAAAAGCACGGCAGTAAGGCAGGGAGCAATGCATCCAGCAAGTCCATTCACGCTAAGACTTTAGAGTCTTAA
The DNA here is from genome assembly GCA_963574415.1 of Tarsius wallacei. Taxonomy (NCBI): domain Eukaryota; kingdom Metazoa; phylum Chordata; class Mammalia; order Primates; family Tarsiidae; genus Tarsius; species Tarsius wallacei. The sequence goes on from CAUYQG010142232.1 coordinate 5,205, forward strand.
TTAATAATACACTACTCTCCCAAGGTGACTGCATTTTAAAATAGAACCTCACGGAGAGAGCACTGTTTACCCCAAAAGACTAAATCTCTAATGGTAAAACAGAGGCACCGGAGGAGCTGTTTTGAGGCAGAAGAGTCTCCCGACTTCTTCAAATAATACAGCAGCTGCACGCAAGAAAGAATCAGGGTCTAAGTGAGTTCCATGAGGCCTTGTTCAGAGCTGGGAGGGACCAAGAAGAGTGTTAGGGTGAACGCTTCATCACTGACACAGGACACTGTTGAGTTGCAGGGAGGTGAGGCCCAGTGATGTATAGGCCAGCCACCCAGTGGTACTAGGCTGCCTGTGTCAGCAAGCCAGCTCAGGGTAGCCTGAACCAAAACCCTTACTCATGCTCAAATCAACCAGCCATGCCCAGTACCCTCCACCAGGAGGAGAAGGACACCACAGGGGCAGGGCCACTGTTATTCTGGAAACACTAGAAGGAGTTTTTCTTGGAAGAAGATGAGTCCATCACCTGTGGAAGACCAGTCTTGTATCATTATATGGAAAACTTTTTAACAAACAAAGCTGAACAAAGATAGAACTGACTTCCTAAGTAGACAAAGCATTCCCCATCACCAAAGAAATTCAAGCAAGGGCTGAATAACTGTTGCCAACTGGAGGGAGTGCAAGCTTCAGGCAGATTGTTGGGTTAGAACGGTGTTCTCCAAACCATGACGTGAAACTTAATATTGAGTCATCAAATCAGTGTACTGAGTCATGAGTCAGCACTTTAAAAATCAACTAGAGTAGAAAGTATATGCATACTAATAGTGAGTATTGCCCTGAAGTTCTGAGGACACTGGACGCGTTTTATGCAACCCTGTCAATGAGAGTAAGCATCCAGGCAACACCTGGTTTAAGGCTGGAACCCAGAGGCTACAAAGAAGTAGCCAATCACCCCTGCTCTCAATGGTCTGGCTGGGAAGAGAAGACAAACACAGGTGTCTAGTCTGAAGGCAAGGTGAGGAGAGAGCACACAGGAAGCCATGGCTTCTCAGGGTGAATGTAATAACCTGGCAACTATTGGCCCAGATGACAGTTAACACTTACGTAGGGGCCATGTGCCAAGTGCTGTTCTAAGCATTTCATGTGTATTCGCTCATTGAATCCTCAAAGCAACCCTAGAAAGATGTGACCTGTACAAAGAAACTGAGGCCCAGAGATGTTAAGCAACTTGGCCAAGGGCTGGAGATATGATTAAACCCAACCAGTGACTCCAGAGCAGTGGCATGTTGGTATATGCTCAACAACTGGCTTTCCAGGGTGTGGAGCCCTGCTACATTTGCCAATATGGTGCAAATGTGATTAATATGTGTGGAAATATGTGAATGTCTGTCAATATTCCCACTATGACCAATTCCAAGCCACCAGTGAGGCACCACTGAGCACAGCATTGGGAAGACCCGGCAGCAGCATACCGTCAAATAGCATCTCCACCACACAGTAGATATAAACAGCCCCAAGAGTAGAGATAGCAGTAAAACGCAGTAAAATAATTAGGAAGTGGTAAGTTTTGAGTGCCTATTATCTTTGTGTTTAATATAATTTATTTGTAAGATAGTGAATTTAATTTTTAATAGCAACTTTAATAATCAGTTCCCGTGGCCAGGCATGGTGGCTCAAGCCTGTAATCCCAGTACTTTGGGAGGCCAAGGTGAGGGGATTGCTTGAGCCCACAGGTTCGAGAACAGCCCGGGCAACTTGGCGAGACCTCACCTCTACGATAAATCAAAAAATTAGCTGGGCATGGTAGCGTGAGCCCATAGTGCCGGCTATTGGAAGGCTGAGGCAGAAGGATCACCGGAGCCCAGCAGGTTCATGCTGGGGTAGCCATGAGCGTGCCACTGCACTCCAGCCTGGGCGACAGAGTGAGACTTCAACTCAAAAAATGAACATAAAAATAGCTCCCCAAATTGCTGAAAACTTGGAAACTGGCTCTCCCAAGCTGGTGCCCACTGAATCAAGCACGGCACTGATCGGAATTATGATATTGTACAGGACCAAGAGGGCACAACGGCCATACTGAAATGTTTACTTTGTAAAACTTTGGTAAGACATAGTTAGATGATGGATAAATGTCTGATAGCTAGAGACAGACATAAGTATTTGTGGGTATATACATATGTATGAAGGATTTATATAAATACGTATTGGTTCACAATGTAAGACATACTTTTTACTGTGAGTCATGATCAAAGAAGTGTGCACAGTATCGGGATAAATTATAAAGTTCCTTCTAATTATAATTCTGTGATTCCATAAAATTTCATTAGCTATCATTTGACAAGTACATCCTGTCTCCCCCAAAGGCCAAGAACAGGAATTGTGCCTGCTTACTGTCTACTATCTCCAGCCCCCAGCCCTGCCTCTGGTCCATTAAACACAAGTTCAGTGACGAGCATGGCAGTGGAAAGAAACATAAGATATGTTTCCCCTCCTAGGGAGGGAACTCGATCACATGCAATTGACCCAGGAAGAATTAAACCTAAAAGGATGCATTTTCACAGCACCTCTCCCTGGAATGTTCCTTCAGATGGCAGAAAGTACTCTGCAGAGCCCATCCCGACCAAGAGGGACTCCACCAACGGCAGGAATGTATGGGTGGAGATGAGGATGGGAGAGTCATTCGCAGACGAAGATTAACAGCAGCCCTTTGCTGTCTGCTGGAGCTCTTCAGGGAGGTGGGCATGGGAAGCCCCTGATGCAGGAAAAAGGGTAAACTGATGCCAGTGCTGCAGTGGGAGGCAGGAGGAAAGGGTGTGGCTGGAGATGTGACATAGAAAGCCAAAGGGAGGAGAAGGAGAAGTAAGGACCTGGCAACATGACAGGTGTTGTTTTATTTATTTATTTTTTTAAGCCACATGAAAATCCACATGGAAACAGAAGCCAGTTGTGCTCAGGATTTGGCCACTTGTCAGCACTTATTTTATGTCTGTTTCCCCCTCTGAATTCTAAATCCCATGAGAACCAAGACTCGTTGGCTAGTCTGTCCCCAGCATCTCTTCCAAAAAGCAGCAATTATTTGTTCACTCAACAGAAAGATGAGCTTGTTGGGGGTGAGATCTATTATAATATGGAGTCCCATTGCCTAAGCTAAACTAGAATCACCTCCCATTTTGAAAATGACTAACTGAATACAGTCTCCCATCATGCCAGTGCTGGAGCAAAGACTAGAAACCATTTATCTAATGCTCAACAAATATCTTGAGACCCAATTATGTCCCGGTTTCTTTTCCAGGTAGCCAAGTATCATTCACCTAGCCATGTGCGTGGCCACAGGCTTCTTCTGTATCCACAAAGCTGAGTCCAATGAAAGAGTCTCCCCTATACAGAGAAGGCTCATCTTCCAATTGACTTCAAGAATGGGTCATAGAACTTCAAGGGCAAGAGGGAATGTGTGTTGCATGTTTCCCATTCCCAGCCCTCCCACCTGCACCTAACAGAGTGCTGCATGAAGCAGAAGACTCTGGCCATCAGGGCTAAACTCAGGTCAGGATACCTTGCAGAAAATGGATGCAATGCAGACCTAGAAGCAAAACACACACACACACACACACACACACCATACCCTAAGCAAGAATTCTCAGAGGAGGCTTAAGAGGCAACCTCTGCAGGAAGGAAGAATAGAGCAGCATGCCGAGAACACCTCCCCAACCAGCGCCCAGGAGGCTAGGAGACATGGCAGGAGGAAGGCAGACTTGGAAGTCAAAGCCAGTTCTCAACTTCTAACTTTGCCCCACACTAACTGGGAAAGTTCCTGAACTTCCCTGAGACTCAGTTCCCTTTCCTATGAAATGGACATTGCATGATCTCCCATCCATGGTCATTTTAAGGAACCATGAATGTAAGGGCCAGCACAGTGCCTGACACATAGTTAGGTTCTGCCCTATATTTTAAAATGGAGGGGGAAAAAACACTTCTGGAACCAAGGCTGGCTTTGAAAGCTTGGAGATAAAAAAAACAGGTAGAAGTAAGGGGCATAACAAACTTTTCCCATTAAGAATTAACCAGAAGAAATAAATGAGTTCAGTAAGATTTCAGAATGCCACATCAATATACAAAAATCAATTGTATTTTAATACGCTTGCAATGAGCAACCTAAAAATGAAATTGAGAAAACAATTCCATTTATAATAGCATCAAAAAAAATAAAACACTTGGAAATAAGCTTTTTAAAAAGAAGAGCAAAACTTATACTGTGAAAACTACAAATGTTGTTGAAATCAACTAAAGACCTTTAAAAAGGGAAAACATTCCATGTTCATGGATCAGAAAACTTAAGACAATACAGTTAAGATGACAATACGCCCCAAATTGTTCCACAGATTCAACATACATTTCTACCAAAATCTCAGCTGTCTTTTTGCAGAAATGAATAAGCTGATCCTAAAATTTATACGGAAAATTCAAGGGATCCAGAATGGCCAAAACAATCTTGAAAAAGAACAAGTTTGGAAGACTTACATTCCCCAATTTCAAAAGTTGCCACCTTGGCAGAACTGACAGAGGCCTAGGTGGCTGGTAGAGACTTGTTTCTGGCTGTGTCTGTGAGGGTGTTTCCAGAGGAGACGAACACGCCAGTCAGTGGACTGGGAGAGGAAACCCGCCCTCAAGGTGGGCAGCGTTCAATCATCTGCCAGCAGGGCTACAAAAAAACAGGGAGGAAGGGGGAGACGCAGCTTGCTGAGTCTCCTGGCTCTGTCTCCTTTCCCTGTCGGAAGGTGCCCTTGGACATCAGACTCCAGATTATTCTTCCTTTGGACTCTGGGACTTACACCAGTGGCCTCCCAGGGTCTCTCTGGCCTTTGGCCTCAGACGAAGGCTGCACTGTCGGTTTCCCTGGCTCTGAGGCTTTTGGACTTAGACTGAGCCAGCTTTGCCCAGCTTGCAAATGACCTCTCGTGGGACTTCACCTTGGAATCATGTGAGCCAATCCTCCCTAATAAATTCCCTCTTATATATACGTATATCCAAGTAGTGCTAGTCCTCTGGAGAGCCCTAACTAAAACACCCTCTTAGTCACAACATGGCTGCCATACTCCAAGCATCACATTATCACACAACACTATCTAAAACCATCTTGTAAAAAAAAAAGTTGGCAAAAATTACTTTTGTCTTTCATCCTTCTAATTTATCAGGAAGGGAGACATCTTTCCAGGAGTCCCCACCCTTTTATTCCTACAGCTCTTTAAACCAAAACTTAGTCACCAGAGACTAACAACAGGGAAGGAGAATTAGTCTGCCCTGATCCCAATTTTTGTTTTGTTTTGTTCTAAGCCAAGGTCTCACTCTGTTACCCAGGCTAGAGTGCAGAGGCACAACCATAGATCATGGTGGCCTCAACCTCCTGGTCTCAGGTGATCCTTCCACCTCAGCCTCCTGAGTAGCTGGTACTACAGGTACTCCAGCTAATTTTGGGGGTTTTTTTTTTTTTTGAGTTGGAGTCTCACTCCATCACCCAGGCTGGAGTGCAGTGGCACACTCACAGTCACCCCAGCGTCGACTTGCTGGGCTCTGGTGACCTTCTGCCTCAGCCTTCCAAGTAGCTGGAACTACAGGTATGCACTACTATGCCCGGTTAATTTTTTATTTATTGCAGAGATGAGGTATCGCCAAGTTGCCTGGGGTGGTCTTGAACCTGCGGGCTCAGGCAATCCCCTCACCTCGGCCTCCCAAAGTGCTGGGATTACAGGCTGAGGATTAAAGATGAGGTCTTGCTATGTGGCCTAAGCTAGTCTTGAAATCTTGGGCTCCAGCAATCCTCCCGCCTCAGCCTCCCAAAGTGCTGGGAATACAGGTGTGAGCCACTCATTCAGCCCCAATCCCATTTTAGGCACCTCCCCTGACCCATTTAGTCTGCCTTGCTCAACAAGAGGACCCTGACCACGGCTCCCTTCAGCTGATCTACTGACACGACCAATCAGCTCATCCTCCCTGAAGGTGAGGGCCAGGCTTTGATTTAGCCTCCGCTGGGTCCAACTGCAGTTCTGAATCCCAGGCCTGGCCTAGAGGGGGGTCACAGAGACTATGGCTCCTGCCACCATTTTGTATGTGTACACTGTGTGATGATATCAAAGGTTTTCCTTACTACAAGTCATAGGCAAAAAAAAAATTGAAAACACCTGCACCTGCCCACTTTCTTCATCCAAAACCATGAGCCAAGGAGACACACACTAGCAAATGTGCCAGACCACGCACAGGGAATAAGGTGTGGGGGTCTCTCCCATACACCTTAGTTCATATAATTACACATCTCCTTCTCAGAGCATTAAGTTCACTGAGAAAAAATTGATCCGTTCTCTTGTTCTTGCCTGTTTTTAAGCCCTTTTGACCTGTCTCAGCAGGGACCCTAGTCTGGCCAGCCTCTCGGGGAAGCATGGAGGGAACAGAGCCAGGCTGGCAGCCAAGGTCAGGCCCTGCTACAAATCACGTTCTGGCCACGTTTCAGGCAAATTTCCACCAGGCACCTAGAGAGCCGAAACCTTTAAGCCTCTGTCAGCTTCCATCATGTTCACAGGAAACAGCCTCAGGAAGGCAGGTGCCTGGGTCTGTGCTCCCACGCCGGGGTCACACGTGCCCTTCTTCCCCCAGAGGCCCCTGCGTTGCCTTCTCTCAGCCAGGCCCACACACGCACCCTTCCTTTCTTAACAGTGCAGGAGGCTTTTCTGCACTTCTGGTCTCCCCACGGCCATCTCTCTTTCTGCTTTTCTTCGAGGGGTGAGCCATGAGCTCTGGAGTCAGATAGCTTGGGATAAGTCCTGGGGCTGCCACTTACAAGCTAAACTACTCAAGTTGCTTGACCTCCCAGTGACGTGGTTTCCTTACCTGCAAAATGGGATAATAATGCCTCCTTTCCAGGGTTGCTGTGAAAATTACATAAAATCATAACAGAAGATGTGTTCCAAGCACTTAGAGTGCCAGTCCCTACTCTACACAGACACCTGACTATTCGAACTCCATAGATGTGTAAAATGCTTAAGACAGTGTCCAGAATACATAAGTGCACAAAAATGTTGGCTATGGTTCATGACCTTATTATTATTATTTGGAAATCCTCTTCCCTGTTCCCTTTACCCCATGGGCCCTCAGGAATCCATTCATTTACTCATTCAGCAATTATCTGTCACCTGTCCACTCATGGGTGGCCTGGCCGGAACAGGAGAGGCACTGTGCTATACAGGAGTTTACAGACTAACCAAGAACTCCCCTCCCCTTGCTGGGCTGACAGACGGCTGCTAAAGCCCAGCCAGAATGAGCATATGTTGATAGAGCTATATCATTACTCAGCGTGACAATGTTTTGATAACTGTGTCCCCCAACAAGAACCAGGACAGACGCTCCGGGGAGCTGGCAATAAATCCTGTTGGGGGCACCCCGAACCTGTGGGTGACACCAAGTGGGACTTCCTCATCCCCGTCCGCCACATATAGTAGGGGGGAATGAAAGGCGTGGAGAGAGGTGGTCCCAGGCAGGATGGCAACACCAGCAAGAAGGCAAAGGCCAGAGAGTGAGACTCTTTGCCACTTTCCTGTGGTTTCGTGGGAGATCCTTGGTATCTCTGTTGCTAAACTCTAAAATAGGTGTAGGCTGGATGCAGTGCCTCATGCTTGTAATCCCAGAGCTTTGGGAGGCCAAGGCAGGAGGATCGCTTGAGGCTAGGAGTTCAAGATCAGCCTGGGCAACATAACAAGACCCCATCTCTACAAAAATTTAAAAAGAAAAAACTTTTTAAAAAACCTAAGCCACATGTGGTGATGTGTGCCTATAGGCACAGCTACTCAGGAGGCTGAGGCAAGAGGATCCCTCCGGCCCAGGAGTTGGAGGCTGCAGCGAGCTATGATTTCACCACTGCACTCTAGCCTGGGCAGCAAAGCAATACTCTGTCTCTTTAACAAAAATTTACAAATCAATAAATTACAAGATAAAAATAGGTGTTGCAGTCTATCATACATCCCTCCTGGAATATTGTGAACATTAAAAGAAATATTCGGCAAGGAAGGGTTTTGAAATCCCCAAAGCAGTGTCCCTGGAAGGGATCCTTGTTACCCATGCTGCTTTTCAACACAGGGCAACGCACTGAGGGGAGAGGTTGCAAGCTGTGAGCCCCAGCAAGCCGCAGCTGTGTTGTGTTTGGCCTGTGCTTTGTGTAGTGTTGTTTTTTTTTTTTTTAATAAGTGAATTTGTTGCCAGCACTTAAAAATCAGGAGATTTCACATAAAAATTCAGTTTTCTGGCCTGTCCTGAAAAATCAGAAGATCCAGCAATAATTAGGCACAGCTGAAAGCATCTGCTGCTTTGACCAGGGCCAGGATGGAGCTCCGGTTCCCACCAGAGATGGCATCCCCACCCTCATCCCTAAACACACACAGACATACCACTGCAGCCTTCTTTCATCTGAGTTTGGAGCTTGTGATTCAGTGCTGAGGACTTAAGCTCTGAAGATAATTACACCTGGGTGCCAACTTCAGCTCTGCCACTGACCCGATGTCTGAACCTCAGTTTCTTAGTCTGTGAAATAGGCACTCATTTATTAAACCAATATTTACTGAATGCCTGTTCTAGCTGGCATTCAGCAAACCAAGTAGGCAAAGCAGACACTAAAGAAACAAGTGAAAAACCAAACAAGATCATTTTCCGATTGTGATCTTGCTACGCAAGAAGTGAAATGTGGTGAGGTTCCAGAGAGGCGTGGGTGGGGATTGGGTTGTAGGAGCCACTTTGGCTAAGAGGGTCTGGAATGAGCTTGGAAAGTGATTATACTCACGTCCAGTGGCCGCTTGGGAACTAAAGGTAAAGCACTTCACAAACACAAGGCCGGGTACCTGGAGAGGATGCAGCTCTGGCACCATCACGACCTGGATCTTGTGAGGAGGCCTCAGAGGGAAGGGGAGTGGGGGAGGGTCGGCTCCAGGAGCTGGTGGGACCCAGGCCTCCCCGCCGCCACCCACCTGCCCTGCAATTCAGAGCTGCTTTCAAAACCGCCTCAATTATCCCATCTATTAATATAGCCTCTCCCCAGCGAGGGGGCGGAGACACAGGCAAGAGGATTTAACCCTTAAGCTCCCCCATCTCTCTCTTTCCTTAGAGAGTCCCCCAACCAGGTCCCTCTCCTCCCCACTCTCAGTGATGGCCCCTTTTTCTCCATCTCCAAACTCCTTCCCACCAGCAGCTGAAGTGATGTTCGACTTATACCAGCAGCCGCTCCACTACAATCTGGAAGAGATTCAGAGGATAAAAATCTATCACTCGGTGGTATCTCTCCACAATCCTGTGGCATTCAGTGTCAGCTCCGCTACCAACCCTCTGCTCCTTGCAGATACCAAGCACCACCAGGCCACGCGCCAGCTCGGCTATATCTGTACCCAGTCTCACTCTGGGCAGAAGAACCATTTGCTGCAAACCTAGGATTGAGTTACGTTGAACGGAGATTTTTAAAAAAAAAAGGTTTTTTGTTTAAATAAAAGCCATGACTAGATTTTCTATTTGTCCAGTGTTAAACAAGCACCTAGTAGGTCACCCATTCTTCCTGGCTCCCAGTTCCCTGGCCTTCTTCTAGTTTCCAGAATATCATGGCTTTCTCTAGCTTCAGGACCCTTCTGTTCCCACTCTCTGGAAAAGAGTCCACCTATGCCTAGTGAGCACCTCCTCGTCTTTCTGATCAGGGAAGCCTTCCCTGCTGCCCTGGACTACAGCAAATCCCTTCACACAGCTTAACAGTCCTTACCAATGGTGTGACTTTTTAAAAGTTTTTTTAGAGTCAGGGTCTAACTCTGTCACCCATGCTGGAGTACAATGGCACAATCATAGCTCACTGCAGCCTCAAACTCCTGGGCTCAAGCAATCCTCCCACCTCAGCCTCCCAAGTTGCTAGGGCTTCAGGCATGAACCACTGCACCTGGCCCATGATTTTTGATGTGCCCCTTCCCTGCATATGCTACCCAGTAAATTATGCTTCTGTTTAAACTTACTGTTGTGCCCACCCAAAGGCACAGTGCCTTGAACCTGGCTGGTACTCAATAAATATTGGTGAATGAGTGAATAAATGAACACCCAGTAGGGTGTTAGCACCATGAGATGTACAGAAGAACCACAAAACTCCTCTAGAACGTACACATTGGGGTCCAGGGGTCTGCTTTGTCAAGCCCTGCCCCCAGTACTTTGCCTGGCATATATCTCCTGTGTCTATTTTTGTACTAGTACCATGGTGTTTGAGTTACCGTAACCTTGTAGTAAAGCTGAAGTCTGGGAGTGTTATGCCACCAGCTTAGCTCTTTTTGCTGAGAATTGCTTTAGCGATCCAGGCTCTTTTAGGCTTCCATATGAATTTTGTTATTGTCTTTTCTAGGTCTATGAAAACTGTTGCTGGTAGTTTGAAAGGGATTGTATTGAATCTGTAGATTACTTTGGGTAGTATGGACATCTTGACAATATTGATTCTTCTAATCCACAAGTATGGGATGTTTTTTCATGTTTTTGTGGCATATTTGATTTCTTTGAGTAGTGTTTTGCAGTTCTCATTGTGAAGATTCTTTTTACCTCTTTGGTGAGATGAATACTGAATACTTTATTTAGCAAATGGTGCTGGGAAAACTGGCTAACCACATGCAAAAGAATGAAACAAGACCCCTACCCATCACCATATACAAAAATAAACTCCAAATGGATTAAGGAGTTAAATTTGGTAGTGTGCATGCGTGTGTGTGTGTGTGTGTGTGTGACTATTGTGACTGGGATTGTGTTTTTGATTTGCCTGTTTGATCAGCCTACTTGTTTTTAGTGTATGGAAGTGTAACTGATTTTTTCACACTGACTTTGTATCCCAAGACTTCACCAAAGTCATTGATCCGTACTAGGAGGCTTTTCAGAGGCCAAGTTTAAATGACAGGGTGGTCAGAAAAACCTCTGTGAGCAGGCGAGATAGGTAAGAAGGGAGGCAAAAAGGAGCTGGCCATTGAAGAATAAGGTCTGTGTATAGAGTGGGGGGAAGGGACACCAGAACAGAGTCCTCTGCGATTAAGAACAAGCAGTTAATGCAAAGGCACTTACTAGCTAGAGCAGTTAGGGGGACTCAAGAAACAAAGAAAAAGACCAGTGTATTTGTCTGTTTTACATTGCTGTAAAGGAATACCTGAGGCTGAGTAATTTACGAAGAAAAGTTTATTTAGCTCACAGTTCTACATGGTGCCAGCATCTGCTCAGCTTCTGGTGAGGCCTCAGGAAGCTTTTGACTGATGATGGAAGGCAAGGGGAGGGCAAGGGGAGCCACGTGTCATGTGGTGAGAGGAGGAGAGTGGAAGCAAGAGAAGAAGAAAGGTGTGCCAGGCTCTTTTAAACAATCAGTCCTGGCCGGACTCGGTGGCTCGGGCTGTAATCCCATCATTTTGGGAGGCCGAGGCGAGTGGATTGCCTGAGCCCGCGGGTTTGAGACCCGCCTGGGCAACTTGGCAAGACCTCGTCTCTACAATAAATCAAAAATTAGCTGGGCATGGGAGCACGCGCCTGTAGTTCTGGCTGCTTGGAAGGCTGAGGCAGAAGGATCTCCGGAGCCCAGCAGGGCGAGGCTCAGCTGGCTGAGAGCATGCTACTGCACTCCAGTCTGGGGAACGGAGTGAGACTCCAACTCAAAAAAAAAAAACAACCAATCAGTCCTTGTGTGAACTAATAGAGTGAGAACTCACTCAGCACCAAGAGGATGACACCAAGCCATTTATGAGGGATCCACTCCCATAACCCAGTCACCTCCCACTAGGCCCCACCTCCAACAATGGGGATCATATTTCAACATGAGATTTTGAAGGGATGACTATTCAAATGATATCAATCAGTGTGACTGGACTGGCAGCGAGCATGATATAAAGACTAATTTACAATCTCTTATTCACAATTCCTGTTATAGGCTAAATGTTTGTGTTCCCCAAAAATTCGTATGCTGAAGCTCTAAGCCCTAGTATGGCTATATTTGAAGACGAGGCCTAAGGAATTAATTAAGGCTAAGTGAGGTCATTAGGATGGGGCTTCGGGACAGTAGAATTTGTGACCTTGTAAGAAGAGACACCAGAAAGTACGCTTTCCCAAACCCTTGCGAGCACATGAAAAAGAGGTTCTGTGAGCCCACAGAAGATGGTGGCAATCTCCAAGGCACGAGAAGAGGCTCCAGAGCGAAACCTTCCTTGCTAGCACCTTGATCTTGGACTTCCAGCCTCCAGAACTATGAGAAATAAATTTATGTTGTTTAAGCCATTCAGTCTATGGTATTTTGTTAAGGCAGGCTGAGCAGACTAATACAATTTCAAAGCCCAAAACTTCTGAAAAATGATAAAAGATTGTATCCACCTGGGACAAACTAATTTTGTAGCAAACTTGCCCTGATGTGATATGAGCCTACTTACTGTGTTCATTTATCCAACTTCATGTGACTATTCATACATTTCACTGATAAAATATTGATCTGTTTTTTGTCCCAGAACCTGCTGAGGCATTAGGGTAGGTATGGTATTTAGATTGTATTATCTTTTCAGGATCCCAAAAACTCTGAATTTCTAAACACATCTGGCCCAAGGTTTTGGATGAGAGATTATGAGTTAATACCCCATGTAAAGATCTTTATCAGAGGGGGTCTCCCTGTTTCCTTTGACACAGAAAACTGAAGAAAAGCTAGGTAAAAGTGAATAGCTTTCATTATTATTATTATTATTATTATTATTATTATTTTGAGTTGGAGTCTCACTCTGTCACCCAGATTGGAGTGCAATGGCACGCTCCCGGCCACTGCAGCCTTGACCTGCTAGACTCTGGTAATCCTTCCGCCTCAGCCTTCCAAGTAGCTGGAACTACAGGCACGCGCTACCACACCCGGCTAATTTTTTATTTATTGTAGAGATGAGGTCTCGCCAAGTTGCCCAGGCGGGTCTCGAACCTGCGGGCTCAGGCAATCCACT
>CAUYQG010142235.1:0-11065 GCA_963574415.1 Tarsius wallacei
GGCGGGGTGCGGCCACACCACCCCATTCGGGGCGACAGTGGTCACCTCAAACACAACAAAAAAAAAAAATAAAAAAAGAATGCCCCCCCACCCCCCCCCCCAGAGAAAGTTCTGGGGACGTGGGGACATGCCTTAGTTATGATCCAGCCCCTCCTCCCTGGTTGTCACTTCCATGATGCTCTTAACCTCACGCGTGTCAGCTGCCCCCTGTACACTTGGGCTTGCCTCCTCCCTCCCAGCCACTCTCAGCAGTGGACACTGGAGCAACCTGCTGCCCGGTCACTCCTACACACCTTTGCTGGTTTAAGTCTTGTCCCTAACTTCTTAGAACTGGAGTGCCCCTGGGCTCACCTCTTGTCACCTTTTTGTCCCGGGACACTCACTCCCACCAAGATCTGATTCTTTGTCTGGCTTTAAGCACCATTTACTGTACATGCACCCATGACTCCCCCAGTTTTCTCTCTGGCTTCGAGGCCTTCTGCTCTACCCATCTCCATTAGCAAATCTAACATTATTTCAATGTTGGGTCCAGCACTGAACACTGATTCCTCCAAAGCCTGCTCTACCCTTCATGGAATGACTCCCTCAACCCCAGTCACACACAGCCCCTCGGTTCTCAGGCCTCCAACACATCTCACCACCTTTGCTACCAGCACCTCTAGCCCGGAAGACTGCACCAGTCTCAGCTGGTCTCTGCTTCCACCCTGGTCCCTCTCAGTCCATTCTCAACAAAGCCAGCACTGTGATGGAGTGAGGAATGGTCAGGGCCCACCAGGCAGGCCGAGCCACTACCCTCTGACTTCACCCCCTGCTGCCCTCCCTCCCTCCACCCTAGCTTCACCCAGCTCCTAGGGCAGGCCTGGCAGGCCCCTACCTGAGGCCTCTGCACCCCTCTACCATTCCCACAAAGCAAACTCCCTCAACTAAATGTCACCTCTCGTAAGGACCAGCCCTCACCCAGTACCCCCCCAACACCTCGTCCTGTTCTTTTTCTTCTTTCCACAGCAAGTATCACCTTTGACATATTTTATTTTGTATGGGTTGTCTGTCTCCTCCCTCTAGAATGTAAGTTCCATGAAGGCTAGGTTCTGGGTTTTTCCTCTCTTACAACCCAAGTGCCTAGAACAGTCTCTGGGGCAGATGAGGTGACTAATGAGAGCTCCCTAAATAATACTACCAGGACCCCCAGCTTCACTCCTATAAACACTCTGTGGGGAGGGTGTCTGGAGGTAGAAAGACCTCGCCAAGGCCAAGGATCAGGAGAGTCTGGGGATTTCAAGGTCTTTCCTGTCATCAGCCTTCTGGGGCACACATCTGTCTGTCTATCCTTAGCAATTACCAGATGCTCTCACTATTCACGAGTTCTTGGCATTCAGAATGTAACATTCACTGTCAAAATACACCATAAAACACACTACTTCTTCAGAGTAAGTCCATATCTAAGAATCTACTGCTCTTGATCTATAATTCACCAAGATCGATGGAGTCATGGGCCTCCACTGGGGGCTTTTTTAGCAGAGAATGATACTCAAAGAAGGAAAACACTTTTATATTATTTCATAGGCATCAGGTGACAAGCATCAGGTCCCCAACCACAGCCCAGCAGCTGAGGTTATCCAGCAGATGATCAACACTGAGGAATGTAGGTCAGTCACCTAAGATCCAGAAGCCACTTGAACTACCTGAAGGCAACAGCACATGACACTGTTCACTTCCTGACTTCAGCCTTGGAGCCACTTTATGGCTCCCTAAATAGCTGCCAAATTATACCACAGAAGGTAAAGGCTTTGTTAATGCAGGACTTTATAACCATGACCAAGCCACAGCCAGCACTGAGAAGTGCATCTATCTACTCTACCAGAAGAAGTATTTTTCTAGATTGACGAGTATGAGGGCCCTGCTGGTGTCATGGACTTTTTCCACTTGTTTTCTTATATTAGGCAGAGGAAAATTTACCAGAGTAAATTCTTCTGTGTGACAAAGTTTGGAAATATTCTTCAATACTGACACTTATTTTGTTGTTCAACATTATCCAGTTACTATAGAGGCTGTGAAGGGTCCTGGGAACAAGACAAGTCCCTCCCTCAGTGAGTTCATAATCTAAGGGAGAAGAGAAATTGATGAAGTATGAGATGAAGGACACAAAGGGGTGCAGGGGAGCAACACAAGGATGACAAGAGAAAGCCTCTCTGATGAAGTACTGTGTAAGCTGAAACATCACACGTGAGGAGTAGTTAGCAAGGTAAAGAGGGTCAGGAAGGGGTGTCAGGGCAGAGGAAACAGCACGTGCAAAGGCCCCAGATTGCCAGAATGTAGCCTCTGTGAGGGAAACCTTTGAAAGGTTTTGTAAGGACATGATCAGTTTAAAAAAAAAAAATCAATCCAGCTTTAGTTTAGAGAACTAAAGCAAGAATGAAGGTGAAGAGGCCAGTTTAGCAGAAATCCAAAAAACATTCCTTGGAGGGAGGCTGTGGCAGTCAGGATGGAGAGGAATGGGCAGAATCAAGAGAATATTTAGAAAATGCTATTGGCAAGACTCAGTGATAGATTAGATTTGGAAGGTAAGGAAAAGATAGATGTGTGTCAAGGATTTTTGGTCTGACCAAATGCCTCTGAAATGAAGGTCTAGTCATAAATCATAACAAAGTAAATTAATGCATGCTTGTATAGGAAAAGAGCCTGACATGTATTGATAAAATATGCGATTATTTTTCATGATGGATTTAAAAGTTAAAATGTTTCATTTTTTACATTTAGAAACCCTGTTTTAAAGAAAATAACTCAAGAGATATTCCCCTTAACTGATTTTTTAAACATGCATAACATTCTATCTTTGGAAATACAGACCATTATACAACATAATTATGAAGCTCCTGGACTGAGAGTCAGGATTTCTGGCTTTCGCCTGAGTCCCCTCACCAACTGCATGACACTAGGCTACCATTTAACCTCCCCAGGCTTAGTGTCTTCATGTATTGGGGCAGAGGGAGTCAGAGATTAAGATTCTGCCCTCTACAGACAACTGAAGCTAACTTGTTATGCACTACTGTGTTCTAGGTTCAGAGTTCTTACGCATGGCTGGCCAATGGCTTTTTTTCTTCCTCCTCTCACTGGATAGTTCTTTACCCACCCTATACAATGCAAAGTTAGTTCTTTTAAAAAATGTCTCTGGAATTAGGTATCAAAATGGCTTTCTCAACAAAGAGTAATTTCTCACAGACCTGGGGTACACTGTAGTGCCTAACTCCACTAGGCCTTTAAAAAGTACATCATCATGAAAGGACTCCACAGACGTCTTTCACAGTTTGTCAGGTGTGGTCTCCTGTTAAAACCTTGTATCCTCTAGAAATCAGAGTAAGGCATCACATTTACGCTCGGAAACATCACCTGCTTCCGATATGTCCTGAAATGTCATCGCATCCTCATGGTTTCCTTAATGCTAAGCCAAAATGATCCAGGTACAGCCATCTAGGGAAGCATTTAATCTGTTCACTGTAGACAATATATAGAAACAAAATGAAAATCCAGACTGCACCTAAAAGCCAATCAACTTAAAACCACTCTGATATCACAAGTCTAGTCCAGGAAGCCCAGATAATTCCCACAGGTCCCTGCTGCGAGTCCCGCCTGGGTTCGTTTCTAGACATTCGTGACCCACAGAAACCACCAGGATCAGGAGAAATACACAGCGGTGGTCCCGTCACCACCCCGCGCTCCGGAAGCGACGAGGCTGTCACACCACCACCCCAGATCTGCCGCCCTCTATCAGGTTCTGCCAAAGGACACCTCCGCGCGGAGAGAACCCGACCCTCCTCGAGCACGGAAGGGACTGAAAACGTTCCCAGGATGGAGAGAAGAGAGGCGAAGACGGGGCTGAGAGGAAAGCGGCTTCACGGCGGGAAGCCAGACTCAGGTGAGGAAAGCCAGACCGGAGGCAGAGAAGGAAGAGCCCAGCGAGGCCGCGGAAAGGAGGAGATCGGGCCCTGGACCGAGCGGTGCAGGGTAGACGAAGACGCGAGGAGAGGGCCGGGGAGTGGGCTCGAGACCGAGGGCGGAGGCAGCCGAGGCGAAGGAGGCTTGGGGACCGCACAGGGCTGGAGAGGCCGCGGGAGGAGAAGCGGACAGCTACTGAAGGGCCTCGGGACAGCGGGGTCCTCACCTTGGCTTTCGTCCGGCCGGCCTTGGCCTTGGCCCGGCGCTGGGGCCTCACCGCCTCGGCCATAGACCCCACCACGGCACCGTCGCCGTTTGTTTTGGTCAAAACTCTGCGCTTCACGCAACCTGCCGGGTTCCGGGCTATCACGTGAGCGAATCTCCACCACTCCCGGGGAAGGGGCGGGGACTAGGGGAATCTACGGGCCGCCACAGGGGACAAACCACACCAGGACGGATCTGTGCGACAGTAGGAGGCCCGTTCACAGCGCCCGCCATACTCCCTTTCTACCGCCCAGACCTGGTCCCCTTCACGGCGCTCAGGCCCCGTCTCCTGGAACTGGCGCGCCGGTGACCACCGCCTCCTGGCTGCTCCTGTCGCGCTGATTCGGTGGAGCTGTGCTGGGCGACTCTCCGGGCTGGCGGAGCTCCTCCCTGTCCCCAGGCCGCGCTCGGTCCGGACCCTGCGTGCGCTCGCACGCCTCACGCATATTAGCTGAAAGGCCTGCGGGGAAAGGGCTTGTCAATCTTATTTTGGGCCCCGCGCGACGGCTCAAGCATGTAACACCAGTACTTTGGGAGGCCGAGACGGGAGGATCTCTGGAAGCCAGGAATTCAGCCTAAGCAACAGAGCGAAACCCCATCTCTACCAAAAAAAAAAAAGTTTAATCTTACTTGGATCTTCAGGTAACCAGAGTCAGCCAGTCAGCCTAAATCTGCACTGCACGTGAGGAAAGACCCCTGATGACCATGAGGATGTGCATGTCAGTATCCTCTTTTGTAAAAGGAGATGGACAATGCTTGCCTGTTCGGACGTCATGAGGATTAAATGGGCTCATGGAGAAAGGTGCCCGTGGCTGCAGGCATGTAAATGGTAGTTATTAATTATCACTCATATGCAAATTCCCGGGCCGGAAGAGACATCTGCTCTGAAAACGACAGGCAAACAGGCAATAAGACAAATAAGACCTGCAAAAGTGTTCTTAGCGTACGTTTTACACTTTACTTCATCTGAAAATTCCAGTTGTGAAAAACGTGTCCGCCTCTCCCCTTTCCAGCCCTAGGATTTCTATACTTGGCTTCAATGATTATTGTTAGTGTCTGTCAACCCTCCTAGAATGTGAGATTCTCTAGGGTAGGGGTCTTTGTTTCATTCCCTGTTGCATCCATCCCAAGGGTCTCCAGAACACCGGCCCGCACATAGTAGAGGCTCAATGCATTGTTGATGAATTGAATGAATGGATGTGAGTTTTGTCTGGCAGTGGGTTAAGGTATGAGATGAGATGTTTGGAAAGAGAAAAAAGACTATCTGCCCACCCAAAGCGTCCCCTAGAATGAAAAATCCAGGAATATGCAAAATTGAAAGGACTTCAGAGATGCAGTCTGCATGCTGTTTTGTTTATGATCATATAAAATATAGTTTCATGTATTTTGATCCCAACTCCTCAACAACAAAAAAGATTATTAAGCTACTTATAATGTACATCACTTTGTATATCCTCAAGTTAGTGTGGGAGGAGTGCAGAGAGAGAGAAAGAGTGAGAGGGAGAGATGGAGAGAGAGAGAGTTATCACCCGCAGGACTTGGCAGATATGAACAAAATCTTGGTATGCCACCAGTACCATAACTTTACTGGTATTTCCCTCAGTCTGAATAACACCACTGGCTCCTCCAACTCAGATCCTTTTTGGACTTTAAAGTTCTCCATGCGCCACCTACGACTTGGTCAGCAAAACAGAACTGGCCCTACCTTCAATTTGCACATTTTATCGATTAGCTGAGAAGTAGACACCACGCTTAGATAAATCGTGTTGTGTGTACCATCGCCTACGAGAAAAAAAGGGGCACACTTTGGGGAAATTGAATGAAAAAGTGACACCAGGGCAGGGATGAGTTTCACACCAAAAGGGGTTAATCCTAGAGGATGGGAGAAAGGAGAAGGAAAGAAATGGAGTTTTTAAAAAAGCAACTCAAAGGAGCTAGTCTATATCTAGGTAAAAATTACAACCCCCCTGGGCACTAAAAGCCCCCACCATAACCTCCCAGGACTATACTAAGTACTTTTGCTCCATTTACATGGCTTACGGCACTTCTCAGGTAGGGCTAGGGGTGAGTTGTGAGTGTGTTGTGGAAACCCAAAGTTAGGGCGCTTGCATAATATTTACCTATTCTGAAGTAATCACCTGGAGGACAGGTTGATAAAGACATGGGTTTTTTTTTTTACACTTTCATTTATTTATTTCCTTTACTAGTGTTATCACTGAAACAAATTATATTATTTGTACATCAAATCTTACAAATATGTTTGTCATCCAAAGAAGTTATAGAAAAAGTCAATTATCTCACAAACAAGAAAAGATTACAAGAAAAACAACAGGACATTGATGAAGGGATACTTTTTTAAATGTGGAAATAGAGATGGAAAATCTCATCTAAATTTTTTTTTTTAATTTATTTTATTTTAAAGATATGGGGTACAAGTCAGGATTAGGTACATAAATAGTCTGGGCAGGTGAAGTTTAGGTCTCCAACTGGTCCTCACTTCCCCTAGTTTAGGATCAGGTACCCTTAGTGATATTATGTGCCTCCCCTACCCTCACCCTCCCCCACCCCTGCAGTGTCCTGCTACTGCTGATTGACATGGGGAGGGAACTGATGGCAGCAGGTCAGTACAAAGCTCTCTTTACCAAAATAGATGCAGGGAGAGATTATACACCCCCAGCGTGGGAAAGGGAGCAGGACACAAACAAAGTAGAAACAAAGTATTGACTCAGTAACTGCTTTGAGTTTACACATGTACATGTTTTCAAAGGACACAGATGGCCTTAACCAGAGGAACCATTCTCCTGGTGGAGAAATGGGTATCAACAGGGGAGGGGGAGTGGGGCATCCGTCCTGCATCTACCCCACAGTGAGTATGATCACTGGAGAGGCCAGAGAGAGTCAAATTACTCTGGGAGAGCAGAGATTTAGAGAATTTAGAAAGGAAGGAGGAGCCAGATGCAAAGAGGTGGGACCAAGGCACCTGGCAGAGGGTTAACTAGTATGCAGAACTGAATTTGCCATCATGAAATTATCTGTTGTTGGGATAGTCTTAGAAATGGGGGCCAACAGCCAGACAATTCAAGTTCTATATTTGAAAAGGTGTGCAAATCAATCAGGAAGCAAAGAAATCCACATAAGTGGCAAGGCAACCCAATTGTCTGTTCATCAAAACAAAGAGGTCGAGGCTGCGGTAAGCTGCAGTCGTGCCACTGCACTGCATTCAGAGTGAGAGACCCCCACCTCTAAAATAAATGCATACATAAAATGAAAGAATTAAATAATGAGGTAATTTGAACCTCAAAGGTGGTTGTGGAACTACTTCTTTAAAAAATATAGACTTGGCTGGGCTCGGTGGCTCAGCCTGTAATCCCAGCACTTTGGGAGGCCGATGTGAGTAGATTGCCTGAGCCCGCAGTTTTGAGACCTGCCTGGGCAACTTGGTGATACTTCATCTCTACAATAAATCAAAAATTAGCCGGGCATGGTAGCGCATGCCTGTAGTTCCAGCTACTTGGAAGGATGAGACAGAAGGATAGCCGGACCCCAGCAGGGCAAGGCTGCAGTGGCCGGGAGTATGCCACTGCACTCCAGTCTGGGTGACAGAGTAAGAATCCAACTCAAAAAAAAATAGATAGATAGATAGGTAGATAGATAGATAGGTAGATAGATAGACAGACTTGAACTCTCTATTGCCACAGCAACTATTTTATTTTATTTTATTTTATTTTATTTTATTTTCAGAGATAGGATCTCACTCTGTTGCCCAGGCTGGAGTATAGTAGCTTGATCATAGCCCACTGCAGCCTTGACCTCCTGGGCACAACAATTTTAAAAGGGGAAGAGGGAAACTGGGGACCCAGAAATTCCCTGAACATATGCAGTGAAAGAGTTCAAGTCCCAGCCAGAAATCAGACTGCCAGGCAATCTCAATCCCAGGGCTACTAATCCCAACCTGTGGGGCAGTGGCTTGAAAAAGTAAACCCATTTCTTGAGGGGAAGTATCTTCTCAGGAAAGTTTAGAACCAAATACAAAGCAGATGAAGTAAATCAAACCAACCGTATAATCCTTTGTGTTGAATTAGGAATAATATGTCTTTTTTTTTCTGAGTCTGAGTCAGAGTCTCACTCTGTCACCCAGGCTGGAATGTAGTGGCACACTGCTCACGGCCACCACAGCCTCGACCTGCTGGGTTCAGGCAAACCTTCTGCCTCAGCCTTCCAAGTAGCTGGAACTACAGGCATGTGCCACCATGCCCAGCTAGTTTTTTTATTTATTGTAGAGACGAGGTCTCACCATGTTGCCCAGGCGTGTCCCGAACCCATGGGCTCAGGCAGTCTTCTCACCTCAGCCTCCCAAAGTGCTGGGATTATAGGTATGAGCCACTGTGTCAAGCTAATCTGAGTCTTTTTGTATTTAAAGTGATTTACTGGGCAAGGCCAGGTGGTTCATGTCTGTAATCCCAGCACTTTGGGAGGATGAGGTGGGAGGATCACTTGAGGTCAGGAGGTCAAAGCTGCAGTGAGCTGTGATCCCACCACTGCACTCCAACCTGGATGACAGAGCAAGACCATGTCCCAAATCATCATCATCATCATCATCATCACCATTTCCTGAGCTCTAACTATCTGCTGGGCAGTGTTTGAGTACTTTTTACATATTAACTCATACTCCCAACAACCCTAAGAGTTGTTAATTTTATTATTTTAATTTTATAGAGAGAGAACTAAGACTTAGATTGAATTATTTGCCTGAGGTCACACAGCTAGTAAATGGTGGAGCTGGGATTTGAACCAAAGCAGTTGTACAGTATAAGTGGACTTTAGAGAGAGGAAGCCAGACTTACTCTCCCATGTTTGCAATATTCTATACTTATACACTGGTGCTAAGGTGGATATTATAAATATTTCACTTAAAAAATAATGTATTATTCATAAAGTCACTGTGTTGGCTGTTGGAATTATATATTATATTTTTTCTTTCCTTCAAAAAATTCTATAATAGTCTTTTCGTTTTGTTTTGAGTCAGGGTCTTGCTCTGTGGTCAAGGCTGGAGTGCTGTGGTACAATCATAGCTCACTGCAGCCTCAAGTTCCTGGGCTGAAGGGATCCTCCCGCCTGAGCTTTTCAAATAAGTAGAACTAACACTACACCTGGCTAATTTTTTTATTTATCTGTTTTGTTAATAGAGATGGGGGTCTCGCTATGTTGCCCAGGATGGTCTTGAACTCTTGGCCTCAAGTGATGCTCCCACCTTGGCTTCCCAAAGCTCTGAGATTACTGGTGTGAGTCACCATGCAAGGTTGATAGCTTTAAGCTAAAATTTTTAGTGTGTCTGCAAACAAAATGGAAGTCAATATGATAGTAAGTTAGCACTCCTCTCTCCAGCGATAACCATGATTGACAGTTCAGTATACATCCTTTCAGACTTTTCTCTACTCACCTGCAAATATCACACTCTTAAATACTCAGTGTCTATGTATAGATTGTCTGTGACTTTTTAATTAATAAATCTTAGGAATATTTCCTTGTTAGAATGGACACCTCTACCTCATTTCCCTTTTTGTAATTTTTTAAAATTTTTAATCAGTCAGCCCCTGAACTATTTAAACAGACTTCTGATGACCGTTAAGTTGTTTCCAATTTTTCACCATTATATACAATGCCTACAAGTGAACATTCTAACATGTTTGGGGGCATGTGTGTTTCTATAAGATTCCCAGATGTAAACTTGCTGGTCAGAGAGGCATTCTCATTTTTAATTTTGACAAGTATTTGCCAAATTTCCCTCTAATAGTTTCCACTGCAGCTTTGAGAATTTAAAATACTTTTTAATCTCATGAGAAAAAAACAAGGACCAGTCATTCACAAAAGGGCTGTGATCCACATATTATATTATGGCATTCCAAAATTTCATAGGACTGTGATTCCTAAGTCAGCCCGTATTCTGGATGGGTGTTTGCCCTAACAGAGTTACATAAAAGCCTCTGGACTCAGGAAGGGGCCTGGGCGGACCTTTCTCAAACCCCTTAAAAAATTCAATTCCCATCTCTGCTGCCACCTGGTGGCACATCCCCATTGGTGATGACTCTTGGAGATGATTTCCGAGAAGTCATTTCCTCTACAGATAGTTCATTCCTTTCTGTAGGTCATCACTGTTAGAGGCATATTGTTGGTAGCCGGCCACGGAGGCCCACTGAATCCTAGAAATCAGGGAGGGCCGAGGACCCCGAGACCACTAGGATGTGTTCAGGAGCTGTTGACGCCATTACCTTCCCCTCTAATATTTGGCATATTTAACCAGGAATAACTCTGATGATCTAAGCATGAGGCTCTGAAACTACAGCAGGCATGGTTAACTGTGAAAGCTCACAGTTTCTGTTTCTCACAGACTGCAGTTTTGGCCATTACATAAGCATAATTCCAACTCAGGTCAATTTTGAGAGCTTCAATACATATTACAAGCTTTTTTGCATTAGAATCATAGGTTTAAGTTTAGTATAGATATATAGAATATAAGATTTTAGAGTAGCCATTTTGTTAAGAGATTGTAATCAGTCATTCCGAGAAGTGGCCCACTATCTACTTTGGGCTGGGCTGCATTCTCAAGAACCCAACCCGTACTCTGGACTGGCGCATTCTTCTAAAAGCCAGTTTTAGCTATAATTAGTGTAAGGTTTTTGGCTTTATAGAATCAAGTTAAATTTACACAATATACTTAAGAAGAATGACAGGATAGGTAGTTTTAATATTAAGGATTGTTTAAGCTTAGTAATTTTAGGTTTATGATTACTTAGGATATTGTTTTATGAATTAAAATGTTATGTTAATTTAGAAAACCCAGTGTGATTTCTGGGCTGAACCACATTCT
>CAUYQG010142239.1:0-20222 GCA_963574415.1 Tarsius wallacei
GCGGGTTCGAGACCTGCCTGGGCAACTTGGTGAGACCTCACCTCTACAATAAATCAAAAATTAGCCAGGCGTGGTAGCGCGCACCTGTAACTCCAGCTACAGGCTGGAAGGCTAAGGTGGAAGGATCGCCGGAGCCCAGCAGGTCGAGGCTGCAGTGGCCAGGAGCGGCCACTGCACTCCAGACTGGGTGACAGAGCGAGACTCCAACTCAAAAAAAAAAATTATTATTTATTAAGAGTGGAAATTGGAATGAAGTTCCAAATAGCATGACTGTGGGACAAAGTACCCAGAATAGTTCCAGACATGCAGTAGGCACTCATTTAACATTTAGCGAATGAATTGAATTAAACAAAGGAAAAATTACTTTTCTCTTCAAATGAACTGCAAGAGAGAAGGGGTTACCATTCAAATATCTGAATTTGAAACACAAAATCAGTCACTGCTGAGCAGAAATAGAAAAGCAATGAAAGTCCTCATTGCTGGGGGTGGTGTCTCTTGCCTGTAATCCTAGCACTTTGAGAGGCAGAGGCAAGAGGACTGCCTGAGCCCATGGGTTTGAGACCAGCTTGGGCAACTTGGCAAGACCTCTTCTCTACAATAAATCAAAAAAATCAGCTACATGGAAGGCTGAAGTGGAAGGATCACCTGAGCCGAGCAGGTCGAGACTGTGGTGGCTGTGAGGGTGCCACTGCGCTCCAGCCTGGGCGACAGAGTGAAACTCCCACCCCCAAAAAAAGAGGAAGTTCTCACCAACGACCCTGGCTCTTTCTTTTCCCACTCCAGTCTGCACTGTGGCTTTCTTCCAGTGAACCTTCTCCCCAAACTCATTTTGTCTAAAGCCCTCATGCCACATACACACTGATAGACTCTAAACATCCACCCTTTACCTGCCTTTCTTTCAAATGTATCCCTTCTGGGGTTGCCTGTGTAACATGGTGATGAGGATGATGATAATAATAAATAGCTTGCATTTACTGAAATGTTTTCTCTATGACAGGTTCTATGCTAAGCACTTTATTTTCATTACCAAAAGAAATTCTTCATTCATGGCTGAAGAGATCAAGAAATAAAGAGTTTAAGTCACTTGTACAAGGTTACACAGCTAGAAAACTCTAGAGCTCATTTTGCAAAGGAGCTGACAATAAACAAATTCACCATAAGATGTTAATGGTTGACCGTAGCTTCCTTCAACCCTTTGTTAGTACATTAATTCAACAAAAGATCGTGGTCCTCCTTTTTGGTGCCAGATACTGACTGGCATTTTTACCTTCATTCTATAACTGAATATTCACATTTGAGTTAGATATTAGGTTGATTGCACACAATTGTGTGTAGGGAAGTAATGTCAATATAACATAAGTTGTGTTGGTTCATATGTAATTTCTTCTAGGCAACAGAAACTGAAATAAGAGCGGGAGTAGAATTATGCTTTTCAATAAAAATGGGAAAACACCTTAATTTCTGCACAGGCAGAAACACTTTCGGTTCTATTTTTTAATTAACTTTTAATTCTGAGATAATTGCAAATACACATGCAGTTGCAAAAAAAATAATATAGAGAGAGTCCATGTACTCTTTACTCAATTTCCTCCAGTGGCAACATCTTGCAAAACTAGAATATAATACTACAGCCAGAATGTTAACATTATTACAGTCAAGATACAGAACAGTTCCATCACCACAAGCATCCTTTACAGTATGCTTTTATACTCAAGACCACTTTCCTCCCACACCCACCTTCTCCTTAAGCTTTGTCAATCATTAATCTGTTCTCCATTTATATAGCAGTGTCATTCTAAGAACTGTGTATAAGGCCGGGCGTGGTGGCTCACTCCTAAAATTCCAGCTCTCTGGGAGGCCAAGGTGAGAGGATTGCTTGAGCTCATGGGTTCAAGACCAGCCTGGGCAACTTGGCAAGACCTCAACTCTACAATAAATCAAAAAATTAGCCAGGCATCGTAGCATGTGCTTGTAGCTCCAGCTACTTGGAAGGCCAAGGAAAAAGGATCACCTGAGTCCAGCTCACAACTGTGGTGGCCATGAGTGTGGCACTGCACTTCATTCTAGGTGACAGAGTGAGACTCCAACTCAAAAAAAAAAAAAAAAGAAAAAAGAACTGTATATAAATAAATAAATAAAATCATTATGCAACTTTTTGGGGTGTCACTTAAATTCACTCAGGACAATTCTCTGAAGATTGATACAGGTTGTTGCTTGTATCAATAGTATGCTCTTTTTATATTGCTTAGTAGTACTACATAATACAGATATTACACAGTTTGTTTAATCATTCATTCCTTAAAGAATTTATATGGGTGTTTCAAGTTTTTGGCTATGGTATACAAAGACACCATTTACATGTGTGAACAGGTTTTGTATAAACATAAGTCATCCTTTCTCTGAAATAAATGCCCAAGATTGTAATTGCTGGGTCATACGGTAGTTGCATGTTTAGTTTTTGTTTTTTTAATGAACTGTTTTCCAGAGTTGCCATACCATTTTGCATTCCCACCAGCAATATATGAATGAACCAGTTTCTCTATATCTTCATCAGCATTTAGTGTTTGCATTGTGGTTTTAATTTGCATTTCCCCGATGACCAATGATGTTGAACATTTTTCCACACATTTATCTGCCCTCTGTTTATTCTTTTTGGTGAAATGTCTCATGTCCCTTGTCCATTTTCTAACTGGATTGTTTAATTTCTTACTGTTGAGTTTTGAGAGTTGTTTATATATTCTACATACTAGTAGTTTGTAGAATATATGGTTCGCAAATATTTTTCTCAATTCCTGTTGACCATTATGAGATGAAAACAAAAGTTTTTAATTTTGATGAATCAAATTCATCAATTTTTTTCATGCTTTTGGTGTCAAGTCCAAAAACTCTTTGTTAAGCCCCAGATCCTAAAGATTTTTTTTCTATTTTTTCCTAAAAGTTTTATTGTTTTACTTTTAACATTTAAGTCTGTGATCTATTTTGAGGTTGTTTTTTTTTTTAATAGAAAGTGTGAGACTTGAGTTCAGATTTTTCTCCTCCTTCTTTCCCCCTTTATTCGATGAATGTCTAATTGCTTTTGTATCATTTGTTAAAAGATTACCCTTCTTTCATGGAATTGCTTTGTACACCTTTATAAAAATCAGTTGGACATAGTTGCATGGATTTTTTTCTGCGTTTTCTATTCTGTTCTATTTATCTGTCTGTTCCCCTGCAAATACCTCACTGTCTTGTTTTTTGTAGCTATATAATAAGTTTTGATATTGTATATACAGATTTCTCCCTCTTTATTCTCCTTTTTCAAAATTGCTTTTGCTGTTCTAGTTCCTGTGTCTTTCTAGATGCATTTTAGAATAATCTTACCTATGTCTACAAAACATCTTGAGAGGAATTTTGTTATACATGTACATCAATTTAAGAAAAACTGACATTTTACTATGGTGAGTCATCTATTCCATGAACACTTTACACCTCTCAGTATATATAGATCTTCTTTGATTTCTTGTATCAACATTTTGTAGCTTTCAACATACAAGTGCTAAACATGTTTTCTTAGATTTAGACATACATATTTCTCTTTTTTAACGAATTGTTGTTGAGGTATTTTACATTTTATTTTGATGTCCAAGTGTCAATTGCTAGCATATAGAAATGACGTTGACTTTGTATGTTTACCTGTATAGTACCTTTGTATGTTTGCCTTTGTACCCCATGACTTTTCTGAACTCATTTATTAGTTATGAAGGTTGCTTTCTAGCTTCCTTGAGAATTTTTTTTTACATGAACAGTTATATCATATGCAAATAGGGACAGTTTTATTTCTTTCTATTTGATTTGTATGCCTTTTTTTTCCTTGTTGCACTGACTAAAACCCAGACTTATGCTGTATAAGAGCGGTGAGAGTGAAGATTCTTGCCTTGCTTTCATTCTTAGAGGAAAACCATTGTCTTTTACAATTAAACATAACTTTAGATTTTTCTAGATGCTCTTTATCAAGTTGAGGGAGTTATCTTCTATTCCTATTTTTTAAAGAATTTTTATCATTAATAGATGTTAGATTTTTTTAAATGCCTTTCCTGCAACAATTTATATGATCATGTGATTTTCCTCTGTAGATTGTTATGTGGAGATTATTTGGTTAATTTGTGAATATCAAAGCAACATCAAAATTTTGGTAAGAATCTCACTTGGTTGTGGTATAAATTTTATTTTATATATTGTTGAATTCTCTTTGTAAAATACAGTTCAAGACTTTTGCATCTACATTCTTGAGTGATATTGATCTGCAGTTTTTCTTTTTGTGCTATCTTTGTCTGTTGTTAGCATCATTATAATAGTTGTTTCAAATATTGAATGGAGAGTGTTCCTACCTCCTATTTTCTGGAAGAGTTTGAATAGAATTGATGTCAATTCTATAACATTTGGTAAAATTCTCCAATAAAATTTTCTGAGCATGGAGATTTCTTTTAGAGTATTTTTAAATTATAAATTTAATTTCCATAATAATTATAAGCTCATTCAAATTACTTTTTTCATATTGGGTGAGTTGTGGTTATTTGTATTTTGAGTGGTCCATTTTATCTAAGTTGTGATAATTATGTGAACAGAATTGTTCATAGTATTCTCTTATTATTCTTTTGATGTCTTCAGGATATGTAGTGACATCCCTGTTTAATTTCTGATATTAGAAATTTGTTCCATTTTTGATAAAGATTTGTGAACTTTATTTTTATTTTTAAATAATAAGCTCTGTGCTTCATTGATTTTCCTTTTGGGGTATATTTTCTATTTAGTTTATTTCTACTCTAATTTTTATTTCCTTTATTCCTTCTTGCTTTGAGTTTATTTTACTTTCAGTGTTCTAGGTCCATGAGATGAGAGCTTAGATTATTGATTTGCAACATTTCCTCTTTTCCAGTAAATGCATTTAGTGTTATAAATTTTCCTCTCAGCCTTGCTTTAGCTGTGTTCCAAAAATTTTGATATATTGCATTTTCATTTTCATTTGATTTAATTTTTTAAAATTCCCTTCAGATTTCTTCATCCACTGGATTATTTGATTGCTTAGTTTTGAAGTGTTTGAAGATGATCCTGTTATTTTTCTGCTGTTGATTTTTGGTTTGATCCAATGATGTTGGAGAACACACTCTGTAAGACTTTTTTTTCTCAATTTATTAAATTGTTTTATGAACCAAGATATGACTTATCTTGGTATATGTTCCACTAGTTCATCAGCTCCACTGTAAAGGTATTGCAAGCAATCATCAACATTCAAGACCCTTGCATTGTTCTTGGCTCTTGGCTTGTTGCAGGTTATGTTTCCTTGCGGGTTCACCTGGTTTAGAGCTCCATGTCATCTGCATTATTTGAGTGTCCCCAGAGTCAACATTTTCACTCTGCTGTTTTCTACATTTTTAACATACTCAGATTCAGCCTCCAGTCTCATCGAGCTGCCTACTTGAGCTATCTCAGGTATTTGCCTAATCATAAATTATTGTTTAGATATTTAGTGCTCCATTTACAAAGTTGCATAGCCTTCAAGTATCTGCTCAAGCCTATTATTTCACATAATTTCTGTTATTTTTAGTTTATGATTTGCACTCTTTTCACTTTTTTATCACTATTCAGTAAATTATAACTGAACGCCAATGTAATCTTCACCCGTGTCAAAAAATAGACCATTATCAGCACTCCCTCCACCACCTTCCTAAAGATAACTATTATTCTGACCTCTAAAAGAAAAAGTGTAATTTTCATTGTATGTAGTTGTAGTCTGTTCATTTTCATTGCAATAGTATTCCATTACAAAAAAAACCCCACATATATTTATCTGTTCTTTTGCTGATGAGCCATTTGGTTTGTATTTAGTCTAGGGCTATAATGATAAGTCTGCTATAAGCATTCCTGTATAGGTCTCTCGATGCACATGTACACCCATTTATTTTAGAAATAAACAGGAATGGGAGTTTCTATGCCATGGTCTATGGTAATATATAGCATAAGCTGTTACACTATTTTTCAGTTATAGGACTAATTAATATTTCTACTAGCTGGATATGGAGTTCCTATTGCACCACAATTCTACCAAGACTTAGTACGTCAATCTTTTACATTTTAGTCTTTTTGGAAAGTATGCAATAATGGCTTATTTTGATTTAAATTTGTATTTCTTTAATGCCTAATGATGAACACTTTTATCTATATTCATTGGTCATTTTGATATATTTTTTGACATCCTTTTTAAAAAATGTGTTGGTCTTTTCATCGTTGAGTAGAAACTCTTTGTATTTGTATGTATATCAAACCTTTATATATATGTACATATATAAATATTCCCTCTCATCTGTGACTAGAAATTTCATAAGTATTCTTATTGTCCATTTAATATATTTCAATGTATCACTCTTTGTTATTGCTTCTCTTTTTTTTTTTTAGTTGGAGTCTCACGTTGTTGCCCCGGCTAGAGTGCAGTGGCATGCTCATGGCCACTGCAGCCTTGACCTGCTGGGCTCAGGTAATCCTTCTGCCTCAGTCTCCCAAGTAGCTGGAACTACAGGCATGCACCACCAAGTCCAGCTAACTTTTTTTTGATTTATTGTAGATATGAGGTCTAGCCAAGTTGCCCAGGCTGGTCTCGAACCCGTAGGCCCAGGCAATCCTCTCACCTCAGCCTCCCAAAGTGCTGGGTTTATAGGTGTGAGCCACTGCACTCGGCCTGTTTTATCTTTTATGGCCTATTTAAGAAGTTTTTAACTCTTCAAATATTATGAAAATATGAACCTATATAGTATTTTGGAAGTTTCACTGTTTTACCTTTTTGATTTATATCACCAATCCACCTGAATTTTTGTTTCTTTTGTATATGGTATAAGGTAGCAGTCAAGTTTATTGTTCATTCAAGTGAATATCCAACTGAATGATGTATTTTAAAATTCATTTTCCACTGTTCTCAGTGTCCCAGTGCTAACTTTGCCATAAATCAAGTGTCCACATGTGTGTGGAATTGTTCCTGAGCTCTCTAGTGCATTTCATTGGTTATTTGTATACAAATACACATTGGTATATTTGTATAACTGTGTACAACACTATATAAAATTACTGTAGCATTATAGCAAGTATTATAATAAGGTTTTTTCTTCCCTTCTTTTTTACATAGTTATAAGAAGCAATTGGTTTATTTCAGCAGCAGTAATATTATTGAGATACTAGAGGAATTGAGTTAAACCTACAGATTAATTTGGAGTGTTCTAATTCTCTGAATTGTACACCAACTCATGAAGTTGGTATATCTGCCAGTTTTCAAAGACTCCTTAGTTTCTTTCGATATTTTGTAGTTTTCTGTGTAGAAGTCCACACACCTTTTATTCAATTCTAGATTTTTTCCTACTTTATGCTATTGTAATGGTATCTTTATTTAAATTTTATTTCCTAACCTTTTATCAATATAATGTAGGTATTTTAGAGATTTTTATATATTCACCTTATATCTGGTAACTTTGCTAAGCTCACGTTCATTTTAATAGCTTATCTGTATATCTTTTCAGATTGTATAAAATCATACTGCCTGTGGTGATGAGTTTTATTTTTTTCTTTCAATTTTAACATTTTTTTCTTACTTGATTGTGTTCCTTAAGACTGCCTGTAAATGTGAAATAGTAGTGATGATACTGAGTACCCTTGTCTCATTTCTGATCTCAGAGTGTCTTAGTTCACTTTGTCTTGCTATAACAGAATATTTGAGGTTGGGTAATTTAGGAAGAAAAGAGGCCCATTTATTTATTTATTTATCTCACAATTTTGAAAGCTAGTTAGTTCAAGAGCATAACGTTGCATCCGGCCAGCTTTTAGTAATGACCACATGCTGGTCGAAAGGAAAAAATGAACAGGCCTGTGCAAAGAGATCATATGGTGACAGAGGAAACAAAAAAGAGTCTAGGAAATTGAATTCATTTTTCTAATAACCCACTCTCATGGTAACGAATCCAGTCCCACAAGAGCAAGCACTCACTCCAAGGGAGAGCACTAATCTATTTATGAGAGATCTTCCTGCATGACCCAAAAGCTTCTACTAGACTCCACCTCCCAATACCACCACACTGGGAATAAAATTTCAACATGAGTGTTGGCAGGTACAAACCATATCCAACCATAGCACAGAGGAAAAGCTTTCAACATTTTACTATTAAATGTTTGCTATAGATTCTTTTTCTGTAAATACTCTTTACCAAATTAAGGTAATAATTTGGTATTAAAGTAATAATTTTCCACTTCTCATTTACTATATGTATTTATCGTCAATGGATGACATATTTTATCCAATGATTTTTCTGTATCTATTGAAGTGATTATGTTATTTGCCCCCGCTTTTCTATACTAATATGTTTCGTAGCATTGATTGGCTTTAAAAGAGTAAGTCAGTTTTAGATTCCTGGAATAGCTTAAAATATGTCATGTTTTACCCTTTCAATATATTAAATGTCTTATTTTTGCTAATTTGTTTTTGTTTAGGATTTTGTGCTCAAGATTATACTGGCCTTTGAAGAATGAGGTAAGATTAGCATAAGTTTTTCTTTAAGTGTTTGTTAGAATTCACTGGCTAAAACTTCTAGATCTAAATTTTTATTTGTTGGGAGACTTTTAACTGTATAATGATCTACTTTCTCTAAGTTTTATTTTGCCACACTTAATCATATTTTAGGAGTTTATTTACTTCATAAAAATGTTCAAACATATAGTATCGTATAAAATAATATTTTGCTAGTTTTTTAAAATATCTGCAAGATATAAGTTTTGTTACCCTTTCCACTTCTGATGATGGTTATTTCTGCCTGTCTTCCTTTCCTTTGTTATGGACTGAATTATGCCCACCTGAAGGTATAGGCTGAATCCTTAACCACCAATTTGAAAATTAAGGCGTTTAGTTTTACTTTGAAATTTTCATTTGTTATATGTTTTCTTTTTTAGAATTTCTTCTAGATCATTAAAAATATCCTTCTGTAAGTCATATTGATACTATGTATTCTTAATATGAAGTGAGGAAAGTGGCATTTTACCACTGTGGTTTTCTTCCTCAAAACATATTACCTTGGTCTAATCATGAAAAAAATTAGACCAATTCCAGTTGAGGAGCTTTCTACAAAATACTTGATTGGTACCCCTCTAAACTGTCAAGGCCAGTTAAAAAAAGAAAGACAGCTCTAAGAAACTGTAACAACCAGAGGAGACTGAGGAGACATGACTAATAAATATAACATGGTATTCTAAACAGGATTCTGGAATAGAAAAAGGACATCTAAATCTAAATAAGATAGCCTTAGTAAATAATGTTGTATTCATTTGGGTTCATTAGTTGTGACAAAGATAGTATACTACTGCAAGATGTCAATAATAAAGAAAATTGGGTATGGAATATATGAACACTCTTTGTACTATCCTTCCAATACATCTGTAAATCTAAAGCTCTTCTAATATAAAACAAAATTATTTAAAAAGAAAACTTCTCCTCCAAATCCTTTCGTTCTTAGTTAATATCTACCTGTTTTTTATTTTATAACTTATTATTCTTTTTTTTTTTTTTTGAGTTGGAGTCTCACTCTGTTGCTCAGGCTGGAGTGCAGTGGCATGCTCACACCCACCGCAGCCTTGACCTGCTGGGTTCAGGTAATCCTTCCGCTTCAGCCTTCCAAGTGGCTGGAACTATAGGTGCAAGCCACCATGTCTGGCTAATTTTTTTATTTATTGTAGGTCTTGCCAAGTTTCCCCGGCTGGTCTTGAACCCCTGGGCTCAAGCAATCCTCTCGCCTCAGCCTCTCAAAGTGCTGGGATTATAGGCCTGAGCCACTGCGCCTGGCTATTATTCTTTCTTTATAAATATTATGTCTTCCTTTATTGTTCTGGGGATTTAATCCTTATCATCTTTAATCCTTTGATAATTCTCACTTTTTCAGCAATAAATTATCCTGTTTATAGATAAACTTTTCTGATTATTGTTTTGATCACATATTTGTAATTCTTATTTTCAGATTCATTTCAAGCAGAAGTTTTTTAGGATTTCTTTTCTGAGTTTTATGGTGCTCAGTCTCTTGGGTTTGGCAGTTTTACAGTTGCTACCCTGTGAAGTATTGTGCTCCCCAATCCAGAACCAGAATTTTTTTTTTTCTTTTTTTTGGCATAGCAAGTCTCTTACTTGATGGAGCATTCAGAGATGAAGTTTCTGAGACAGAAGTTGGCTGGCTTAGATCCCAGTTTTGTGTGCCACCCAACAGGAGAAACAGCCTTTAGTACAATGATACAAATAACGAGTAGCAATTCTGCATGGAGAGCACCAAGGGAATAAATACGGTGTACTTGACCTCTTATCCACCAACTCACATACCCTTGTCCTCACCTCTAATTCTAGTGACCACCTGGTTTTGACCTGCTTCGGGCTGAGCGTGTATGCTGCTCTTCCCCCTTTCCCAAGCCTCTCCACTCAGTCCCCCCTCCGGTCCTCTCTGATGCCTGCAGCCTACTCGGTACTCGTCCATTAGAAATACATATACGTTGGGACGGTTAGTAGCCCTTGAAGACTGAAGATGATGGTGAGTTGCTTGTCCCTTTTAGCCTTCTGGTGGACCATGCTGAGGCATATTCTGTTTCCTTCTCAGAACCACTGAGCTGGTGAGATTAACTGTGGGTTGTTCACAGCAGTCGCCAGCTTGATAATGGATTCTCATACTGGTTTTGCTGCTTCCCTTACTCTCCTCAGTCCTTCACTCCTGCTTCCTATTATCACTTTTAACATAAACTACCTGAATATGAATTCTATTTTTGGACTCTGTTTTCAGGGGAATCTGGGATAAAACATATCCTGACTTCATTAAAGCAGCACAAAGTCAGAAGGCAAAGGTGGCCATTGATGGGGTCCATAATGGTCAGCCTCTTTGGACACTCAGAAGAGCAGAGGAGGGTTAATAGTGGATTTTGAGGGGCAGATGGAAAATACTAGAATATTCCCCAAAAGTTTATTACCTTCTATTTTAGGACTAAATGGATAAGGTTTACTCAACATGACATGCTCTTCTGGAACAAATGCTTGCATAAATCATACTCATATTCTAATTTAGTGGCATATGAAGACTGCTACAAGAAAGTGATATGCCTATCTAGTTCGTGTAGAAAGAACTTTTAAACAAAATTAGGTTGTTTGAATTTGAAATAGGTAGCTTATGGAGACAAGAGAGCCATCCCTTGGCAGTAGTTATTATGTGGTGTTCTAAAGCATCAGTATGGAGAGTCACAGGATGTTTTCAACAATACTTCCAAGTCTAAGTCAGCATCAGTTTCTATTAATAAAATAGAAACACCCTTTCTCCATGGGTCAATGTGAGTAGTCGTTTTTGGGATGCACTCAAATTTTTTAGGAGAAAGCTGTTTCTTAACTAAGGGAACCAGTGACAGAGAAATTTCCTCACTCAAAAGGAAGCCCAACCATGTGATGGTAGAGGAATAGAAGTTTCAAAACAGAGCTACCGCATGTGTGACAGAAAGTGGGGAAGGGAGAGGTTTGCAGACTGTATTCTCCAAAAATATGTGCTAACATGAACAGAGATGCAACGTGAAGAAACCCAAAACAGAATTTGGCCCTTGGTTTCAGTTCTCCAGTGGCAAAATCTAAACAGAGCCTTTGTTCAGTATTTGGCGCATCGTTCCGTAGGCGGCAGTGGTCCATTTGGGAATGACATATGACACCCTCAGGGAAACGGGACTTGGGACTTGGAAGAAGCAGAAGTACCAGCCAATTGACAAGAAACAGAGTGATGGTGTGTTCTTTCCTCGGACAGGGCTGCTCCATGCACACCAGGATGCCTCTATCAAACAAAGATCCTTTAGAAAAAGAAAGAGAAACTCCTAGCTGTTCTTGATTATAAGCAGACTCTTTTATGTGCAAGAGAGTTGTGAGAAATTGGTTTCTATTCAATGTCAGATGATTGTGTTTGTTTGATTGTGTGTAGTGGCACAATTTTTTAAGAAGTCAAATAAGTATGAAGAGCAGTGTGCTGGCTTGTAACCGGAAGCCCTGTGGTTGAACCTTAGCTCTAAAAATAATAACATCAGTTCCGCTCACAACAGTTAATCCTCAGAGCAACGCTACAAGGCCGATGCTCTTATTAGCCTCATTCCACAGATATATAAATGGAGGCACAAAGAAGTAAAGTAAAGTAATATACCTAAGGTCACAAATCCGGTGCCAGATTTGGGATTGAGATTCAAGCCTGTCAGACTTTTAATCACTATACTTTGCTAGTTGAAGAACATCAGCAAGTTTATTTATTCCTTCTGAGTACCCTTTTTCAAATATTTTAAACATACTCAATAATGCTCATAGGATCTAGGAAAGGAGAAATTATTTTTTTCAATAAGTATTTGCTTATTGATCCTATTAGTTCTATTTATCTGGAGAACCCTAACTAATACAACTTTTTTACTTTTTGAAGACAGTTACTCTGATTCTTAAAGTTATTCATTATATATTATTAAAATTATTCACTAGAAAAGTTACACTTCATAGAAATTTGGAAAGTTAAAAAGAGAAAAATATTGGTAATCTCACTCTTCAAATCCAACTATTGTTCATATTTTGTCTCAG
This sequence comes from Tarsius wallacei, assembly GCA_963574415.1. Classification (NCBI taxonomy): domain Eukaryota; kingdom Metazoa; phylum Chordata; class Mammalia; order Primates; family Tarsiidae; genus Tarsius; species Tarsius wallacei. The sequence continues at coordinate 12,626 of CAUYQG010142239.1, forward strand.
TCCTTTCCAGCAGCTCCCTTCACATACATTGCTGCTATTTTCCAAAGATGTGTTTAATACCATACATAATTTTATGTCGTCATTTTTTACATTAAATTATAGACATTTCTCATTGTTAATTTAGTCTTTGTAACAATCATTTTTAATAACTGCAGAAGAGAAGCATCTTTGTGACATAATTGGCTTAAATACTCCCTGCATGTTACAAATCTCATTTGTTTCTATTTTTCATTATTTTAATAACAAACATCTGCCTTTATAAGACATTTTATACATTCAAAATTGTTTCCTTAGGATACATTATTAAAGTGGAGTAATTGCATCAAAGTGCACAGATTTACATAAGGCTCTTGCTACAAACTTCCATTTTTCTAGAAAAGTCCTTGCAATTTATATTCCCTCCAGAAGAATATGTGAGCATTCATCATACACACATTGATCAGCACTATGGGAATGGAATTATCTTGTAATTTTATGATTAAATGAAACAACATAAATTACTTTAATAAGCATTTTTCCTAGGGCTAGTGGGCAATGGGGTTTATCCAGAACTTCTCATTGTTATTAACCCATCATATATACATGCATGTGGACTACCATCAATTACCTACTGTGGCTTTATATATTCTAATATTTGGTAGGGCTGGCCATAACAATACATTTTTTTTTCCTCAGAAGTGTTTGATTGTTTTTGTTGCTTATGTTTCTAGGTGAATTTTGGAATCGTTTTGTCAAGTTTCTAAATAAAACATCTCCTTAGGATTTTTGACAAGCCTTGTTTTAAATAAACCAGGTCTCTCATTCACACCTCGGAAACCTTTGAAGTTCATGTGCTTTAGCATCTCACTTTCATTATCATCTCACTTCTGGAATTCTCAGGAAGCCACATGGTCTCCATATCTGGCATCCCCACTGTTTCCTGAAGTTTTTTGCTCTAAGTAACAAAACAGCCAACAATGAAATAGCCTAAACCATAAGCAATGGTTCATGCCCTCACCAATAGCAAATCTGGAGGTAGGATTTTTCTAGTTTTAGCTTACAAACTCCACCATATCTCCACGTCTTTGCATTTTTCCATTTGGTTTATCCTTAGTGGTCAGTCAGATAACTGCTTCAGCACCAGATCATGCCATCAGGTTATCCAATCACAACTTTCAGTACCACACAGGGCAGTTCCTCCTTCAAGTTTATGTTTTGCTTTGGTTTTTTTGTTTTTGTTTTGAGAAGGGAGATGCTTCCCAAAGTTCTCCAGCTGACTCTCCCATACATCTGATTGGCCAGGGTGGCAAAACATGACCATGCCTTCTCCAATTAGTGGTATAGTGAGGGAATTACCATTAGTGTTAGCAAATCAGCAGTCGTATGGCAGACCCCATCATTGAGCACTAAGAAAGTAAACAGAATAAAATCAGCAAAAGAGGGATACAGCAAGGAGGTCATCAGCTGTTGAGTAACAACTGTTATTACTCCCAGACTTTTCTCATATTGCATTTTGGGAAACAAAAATTATAGAGTTTATCCTTGCTTGGGTGTTCAGCTATTTATAGGTACTAAATCTTGTGCTACTTGGGAAATCCTCTTTTTGAAAAAGAATACAAAATACCTAATACAAAAGTAGGTGTGGAAGAACATTCATTTACAAGAAGAAAAAAATGCAGTAAATTTTATATCATACAAATTTTAAAAATTCCCACAACTATCACAAACTCTACAAAAAAGACAAATTTTCGTTATCTGCCCTATCCACCTAATTTTTAACTGGTACCATGAATAATTTTGCTGAATAGACTGAAGTAATTCAAAGCATAATTTGTTGAACTATATAATTATATGTAATTAAATTACTGCTGAATTATATACACTGCGTTATTGATAAATTTTTGTCACTGTAACACTGTGTTTTTAGACTGCTACACTTCATAGATGGCAATTCTGAACCCTGTTTTATCTAAGATGTTCTTGCACTTTGTCAGGGCAAGACATATCAGATCTGTGCATGCTGCATTAGTCATGTAACTTTCATGGGACGTAGTCACTGTTTGGTACTCGGTACTGTAGTAGTTTTCTATGGCTGTTTGACAAATCACCACACACTTAGTGGCTTAAAACACAAATCTGTGACCGCACAATTTACATAGGTCTGAAGTCCAGGCACAGTGCAGCTGTATTCTCTGCTCAGGGTGTCATCAAGCAGAAATCAAGGTGTCAGCCAGGATTGCAGTTCTCATGTGGGGCTCAGGGTCCTCCTCAAAGCTCACTGGTTGCCCTGGTTTTTGACAGAATTCATTTTCATGCAGCAGTGGGACTGAAGTTCCCGTTTTCCTTCTAGTTGTTAACCTGAGATCACTATCGGCATCTAGCATCTGCCTGCACATCCTTGCTGTGAGACCCCAATAGGAGATTCACTACATGGCTATTTGCTTTATTTTCCAAGCCAGTTGGAGTGTGTCTCTATGTATTTTCTTTTTGCAACCAGCCAGACAAAGCTATCAGCTTTAATGGGTTCATATGATTAGGTCAGCCCCTACTCCTCCTGCTAGATGGTCTCTGTGGTGGCTAAACCAACTCCATCTTGGATGCTAATCCACCATGGTGACTTCTGATTAACCCCAGTTCAGGGATGCTGCTAAGATATTATCTACTGTTCCTCACGTAAGAGCAAGGACTTACTGTAAGTCCTTCGCTTAGGTCAAAATAACCTTGATGTTATCATTATTTTCTACAAATTCTGCCCTTAGGCAATTGGTCCTGCACACCCCTTTCCCTGTGGTAAATAAGCCTTGGGTCTGGAGGCTAATGGCTTGTCTCACCACGGCCCAAGACACAGACGTGGCTTGTTTGTAAGTCCCTATTAACTGTTTCTTTCTAAGAAACTGAATTTGTCAGCCTTTTTCTTCAGCCTCTCAGCTTTCTTAGACTGTGAGGGTAGATTTGCATAGTCCTGCACATGCAAAAAACAAGTCTCTATATTTTAAAGTTAACTTATTTAAGAGCTTAATTATATCTGAAAAATCCCTTCACAGTAGTACCCAGTTTATGATTTGATTGAATAACTGGACGAAGGTGTGTGCAGACCAAGGCCGGAAATATTGGAGGGCCATTTTGTAATTCTGCTCATCAGAGGTGTTTTTACAGGTTTGTGCCTTACAGATGCAATGATGCTGATAAAAGTGTGATTCCTTTCAGGATTGCAATTGCATATAATGCATTATCATATATATTCCTTGAGAAAAAAAAATTTTCGTTTTTGACTAGGCACTGATGATTGTCAAATTGATGACAGTTTTACATGACAAGAATGAAAGAATTCACCAAGGATTAGCTCTTGTTCTATACTTCTCAGACTTTTTTTTTCTTTTTTTCTGCTACCATTATCTGCCCTCTGAAAAAAAAAAAACATGCTCTTTGGTCAAATGAGTTTGGAGTGCATGGCAGATTCCCATCCAGAAGACTAACAGCATGCATTCATATAGAAGTCCTCAATTCCTTATCAATAATTCTGAAGTCCAGAAGGCTCTGAAACCAGTGTTTTATTTAACTCACATGGTGGCAACACTTAACATGAACTTAAATGAGCCTTCTGATGGTCCTTATGATTTTAGTGTGAATTTTCATATGTATCACTATAGAAATATTAGTCATTGACTTTAAGGTGCTTCCCAGACTGATAGCAGTCTTAGAGCACAACTTTTTAAAAATTTTAAATTATGAAAAAAAATTTTTGACTCCAAGAATTTCAAATAAGAGAGTGTATATTGTTATTGAAGTCTAGGAGACACAGTACTGAAAAACTGTTAAACAGGTAAATAAACATGATGATTTTCTCAAGGAAAGATATTTTCATCTGTTTTGACGACATCAACTTGTGTACTACAATTCTCATACTACAGTTTAATTCTCATACTTGGCATCCAGAAGTAGTGCAGATTTCACAAGTTAAAGGGTGCAGTCCCCAAGGGACTCACTTCAGACACCAGCTAAACGTAGAGTCCTCAGGCCACTTATGACAAACTGACTATAATTCAGGGATTTCTATGACAACTTCTAGATCAATAATTTGTGTGAATGACTCACAGAACTCAGGAGAGTGCTATACTTATAGTTTTATTATAAAGGATGCAACTCAGGAACAAATGAAGGAAGCAACACATAAGGCAAAGTCTGGGAAGGTCCTGATTGCAGATCATATGTGCTCTGTCCCCATGGAGTCACCCACTCAGCACATTGATGTGTTCACCAACCGGGAAGCTCCGATAAGCTTCAGTGTCCAGCATTTTTATTGGGGTTTCATTATGTAGGCATGGTTGATTAAATCATTGGCCACATGATGCAACGTCATCTCTAGCCTTCTGTTTCCTCTCTCCAAACTCTCCCAAGCCCACTAATTATGTGGTTGGTCTTTCTGCACACCTACTCCCACCCCTACCACATACACAACCTGAAGCTACCTAGAGGCTGACTGTGAATTATCTTAACATAAATTCAGGTGTGGTTCAAAGGATGCATGAACAACAATAACATTTTTGTCACTTGAGAAATCACAAGGGTTTTAAAAGCTTTGTGCTAGAAACCCTGGGCAAAGACCAGACAAATTCATTAATATACAGCACCATTTCATGAATGTAAACATCCATGGAATGTTCTTCCTTGATACCTAGAGGAGCCACTACCTAAGACTCGTGGCCTGGTTTCCGATGTTGTACTTTTGTTGATAACGCTATCCAATAGGAAGAAAGACTTCCATGATGTCCCCATTGGGTTAATGCTTATCTCCAATTCCTTTTTCTCTCTTGGGTAAGAATAGGGAGTTATTCATTTAAATCATATGCATGTTTTAGTAAATATGTATAAATACACACATTCTTTCAGTCAAATTTATTGCTTGATATTTTATAATTAGCTGCCATTATGTGCATGATTTATATGTTCCTTTTGTTTTCAAACTAGTAATTGCCTAGAGGGGTGTCACTGATTTCCATATATTTATTTCTCTGACCTCTTTAGTCATAACTCATTAATTCTAATAGCATTTGGTTGATCAATTTGGATTTTTATAAGTAATAAATCATGTTATCTTCACATAATGATATCCTTTCTTATACCTATAACATTTATTTCTGTTTGAGCCTTATTAAAATTTCCAGGACATACAAAATACAGTTAAGTAATTGTTGTGATACTAAAAGCTTGGTTTAGTTCTTAATTTCAATGCAGAAATTTCTGAGGTTTTTTTCATTAAGCACAATATTGGCTATTTTGGAATATACTTTATCATGCTAATAATGTATACTTCAAGTCCTTACATATTTAGCATTTTATTATTAAGTGTCAATTTTTATTATGATATTTTTAACACCACTAATTTTTTGCATGTTATTTAGTTTTAGGAGTCTTATAACAGAATCTACTGTGTTTTTGTATAAAAAGCTGTCTAGAGATCTTATCCTAGAATGTGAGATCATATGAAACAGCTAATTCTATCATTCTTATTAAGTCTCAGTTAAATAATTCATCCAGATATCTTAATTGCATGGGCCTTATCTAACTACTAGATTCAAGATTCTGGTGCTTGGAGTGGAGAAAATCAAGTAAGCTGTGTGTTTTACCAGCACTTTGTAAACATTCAGTGAATATAATATAAGGCAACAGTGAAAGCTGCATTTGGAATAATGCTCTACTAGAACAGGGATTGGAAAACAAAGGCCCATGGGCCAAACCCACCCTTCTCCTCCCACCACGCACCACCAGTTTTTTAAAATCCCATTTCATTGGAATACAGGTATGCTCATTTATTGATTTATCATCAATGGCTATTTTCATGTTATATGGCAGAGTTAAATAAACAATAGTGACCAGTGGCTCATATAGCCTAAAATATTTACTCATTGGCCCTTACCAAAAGTGTGCCTACCTTCGTCCTACTAATCAGTATCTTGAGAAAAAAAATAGTTAAAGCCATTCCACTGTTAAATAAGTTCAAGAAGTAGTATATTGCTTTTTGAATATTTACCTTTTACTCTAACATGTAAATAACAAAAAAAAATTCTGGAGTTCTATAGAAATACACACACAAACACACACACACACGTACAGTTGACTCTTAAAAAATATAGAGGTTAGAGGCACTGACCTCCACCCCACTGCCCCAATGCAGTTGAAAAATCTCATACAACATTTGATGCTCAAAACTTAATTACTATTAACCTACTGTTGACTAGAAACCTATTAGCCTACTGTTGACTGGAACAATTAACACATATTTTGTATTTTATATGTACATACTCGCACTGCATTCTTACAATAAAGTAAGCTAGAGTTATTCAGTGTTATTCAGAAAATAATAAAGACAAAACATACTAACTATTCTTTAGGTGGAAGTGGATTGTTATAAAGGTATTCACCTTCTTTATGTTCAGCTGAGTTAATAATCTTTGTACAAATAATCTTTCTCAGCACACTAGAATTTAATACATTTTCCTCAAAAGGAGGAAAAAGGGAGAGGTTGATCTTCCTGTCTCAGGGGAAGCAAAGGCAGAATAAATTCATGCATAAGTAGACTCACACAGTTCAAACCCATGTTATTGAAAAGTTGACTGTGTGTGTGTATTTGTGTGTATATACAAGCTCACATATATACATCAACTTGATATTTTACCATCATTTTACATATTTTTTAAAAACTCCCCAATTCATTTTTCATTGAAGAACTATTAATATTTCTCAGCACACTAGAATTTAATACATTTCAGTTGGAAATGCTTATTGTAAGGTGCTGTTTCTCTTCTTATTACTGCTGTGGAATTGTGTATTTCTGTATCTCACCTCTCCCCTCCCTTGATGCTGCCTCAAAGATTATTTGTAGTGACTGGCTGTTGCTATACAGTTTTTATTTGTACAAAGATTATTAACTTAGCTGCAATATTTGTAGGGCAGTTGTGTAGGAGGCCACAAGGTGCAAAAGAAATTTCTTTGGAAGCAGGCAAAATCTCAGTCCTACTGACACTTTGACCTTTGGCAAGTTTCTTGACTTCTGTGAGTCAACTTGTCTTCCTTTGTAAAATAGGCATGTGAATATCTACTTTAACTGTATTATAAGAATAATGTGAGGCAAGTCTTATGAAGTAGCTAGCCTGGTTTTCTTAGCATAGCAAATGTTTCCCAAGGGTCAATTCTCTTCTACAAAACTGCTGACACAGTTGATACATAGTTTTAGATCAAGGCAACCCTTGGAAGGCAGTGCACTGCAGGGGTTGAGATGTAAACTTTCATGCCCAGGATACAGGGCTGGTTCAACATTCGCAAGACCATAAATGTAATTAAATACATCAACAGACGTAAAAACAAGAACCACATGATTATATCATTAGATGCAAAAAAAACTTTTTATAAAATCCAGCACCCCTTCTTGATAAAAACCCTTGTACATCTAGGCATAGATAGAACATACCTCAAAATAGTAAGAGCCATCTACAAGAAACTTATAGCCATCATACTGCTAAACAGACAGAAATTGGAACCATTTCCCCTGATAACTGGAGCAAGACAAGGATGCCCACTCTCACCCCTCCTGTTCAACATAGTTTTGGAAGTTCTAGCT